>MU227760.1:2885213-2916838 GCA_018584345.1 Thuja plicata
TCATTACCTCTAGAGTTTCTTCAAGGAGTCTATTTCTCTCCTTTTGTTCATTCACTTCTTTAGCCAATTCTACATTTGTCACCATGGTTGATTCTTCTACTGATTCCTCAGTACTTTGAAACATTTAAAAATTTCAAACCCAAATCTTTAACTTGGCTCTGATACCAATCTGATGGGGAGGGTCACCTTACTCTCTGAGACTCCTACTCTCTTCAAGGAATCTCACCTTGGATCCTATTCAATTCAGGACCCACTAGACTCACACTTGAGTCTCTTAGGGCTACTCTTAGACCCTAACCAGAAGGACTTATCTATTACCTCTCTCCCTAGGTTTCCTACCTACCGAAATGCTTCACTCTTCAACTTTTTTTACTCTTCATGACTGAATGACATCATTCATGCACCTTCCTATTTCTATCTTTCTCTTCTACAAGTTCTCTAGCCGGACCATTGGCTCGCCTAGGACTTGTCTGCAATCTTGACTAGCTTCCTTTCCAACATAAAAACAAAAACAAACATAATATACATGAAGGATTCTTCTTGACTATCACAGTCCATAGAATGGATTATCAGAGTCAAGAAGCATCCATGAGACTAAACTAAAACAAAATCCTACTTTACTGAAGTCTGTTCAAAGTAAAAGAACACACAAATATACAGGAAACTTCTCTTTTATTGAAAATCATAATATTACAATATTCTCTGCTAGTCTATTTTGTCTCTGACAAAATAAAAATTCTCTAACTCCCTCCCTCTACAAAATTATCCTCCTCTGTATTTATCTTCGGCCCCTTCTTGATTCTGTAACCCTAGTGGTTATCTATCATCTGAGAATTCCAAATGTCTCTGTTCTTCCCTTTCTTCTGCAAACTGTCATCACCTTTATCTGCATGGTCGTCTTAGTGGACAACTCTTTTCATTCATGTCATTCCTTTTCTGTTTTGGCGGTTAAGAATTTTCCATGCTTTCTCTTGTTGACATGTCAGTATGCTTCGTCTTTTAACTATGGCTGTTGTCTCTCGCATAGTCACGAGTTGAAATTACTCTTCATGTCTTGATCTACGACTGAGAAATAACAGGCTCGTCGCGCTCTCGCTACACCTTTACCCTAGTTGATATTCATACTGCGACTGAGCGATGCTTACTTGTCACACGCTCGCAACTCTTTTTGATGAGCTGACCATGTCGTTGCGACTGAGCGATGAGCTCTAGTCGCATGCCTGCACTACTTTTTCACGAGCTGCTATGTTCTCTGCAATTGTGTGATGACATGTTGTCATGCACCCGCACACAAAACTTAACAGTCTGTCCTCAGCTGGCGACTGAGCGATAACTACTCGTCGCGTTGTCATGCCATTTTTTCACTAACTGCTATTTGACCGCCGACTGTGCGATTAACTATCTGTCGCCTTGTCGCACCGGTTTTTCACTAACCATCATTTACCTTGCAAGCTTGCGATGAACTGTCTGTCACATTGTCGCGCACTATCTTAACTGAACTACTAGTTGCCTGCGACTGTGCGATGAGTTCCTCGTTGCTCACTCGCTCACCTAGAAACTTAACTGCTAACTAGCTCGCGAGTTGGCGATTCACTATTTTCTGCTCACTGCTGGCCTCTATGACTTTGAGACTGAGTGAAAAACATAACTGGCCCGAGACAAAAAACTTGTTAACTATGACCCTTCTGCAAAAATGCTAGGGCTTGGGAGCTAAACCCTAGGTGCTCTGCACCAAGGAGTTAGGAGTTGTCTGATGAAATTAGTCAGCTGAGCTACTTCTACCTTGAGATGAACTTTGGAAGCCTTGAGGTCTTCTAGCTCTTCCTCTATTATCACATTGGTGGACTTCCACCAATCCACTTTAGTATCATGTCGAGCCACGCCCATATCAAATGACTGCAACTGAAAGTCAGAATTTTCCAGATCTTCGAGTCTGCCTTGTTTGGTGGGCTTGGCTACTTCCATGGTGAAGTACCCTATCTCTGGATCATGCTCTAGGGTAGACATTGTCTTTACACTCTTCTGCTTGCTTGTAGTAGCCTTGGGCTGAAAAGATCATGACAGAGTGTCCTTGCTGGGAATTGCTTCCTCCACCCTCTTCCTTTTGTGATCTAGAGTGTTTGCTATCCATGAATCTGTGCTTGTGACCTTGTTGGCGGAGACCAATTTTTCCATGGACAACTTCCTAATGAGTGGAGGAGTAGCTTTGGGATGGGAGGTGAATGGACTCACTAAAGCAGGTGAGGAGGAGATCAATTTCACAACTTGAGCTACCTCCTGTTGCTCCCCACCTCTCTTATCAGATTTTGTAGAGGTACTAGGGCTATCCTCCCCAACTTTAACTATAACAGGGGACGTCTTTTTTGGATTTTCTTGGGTCGAAGTCCTGGCCAAAGTATCTATAGCAATGACACGAATTGGTTGTTTGGAATCTATAGCTTTAGAGAGCTCAGCTGTAGACTTAATTTGATTTGTCGGTTTGGCTTCTTCTATGACTCCGACATCTGGAAGAGGACCTTCCCCATAAGTTTTCTCTAAGAGAGAAGGTTTCTCATGAGGTTCATCACCTCCTCCTGAAGGTTGAATTGAACCCTTTGCAATAGTACAGATTGTTGTTGAGGAAGTGGTTGCGACACCAGTAGTTGCCTTCGCTGGAGTTCACTAAGCGGGAGGCTTCCTCTCTGACCCTTTCTTGCGGCCTATAGTCCACTCAACCCATTGAGCTATTCTTTTGTAAATACCCTCCATCAGAGTTTGTAAGTAACTTATTTCCTGGTCCAGCATAGGCTCTAAGTTGATTGAGTTGGACTTTATTTTCTCCAAGTAGGTGTCATTGTATAGATGATTAGCATCATCTTCTAGCCCTTCCACCGCAATGTTGACATTGAACTTTTTGATCTGTTCAATGGTTAGCCGGGCATAGAATCTTTCCCTACTCTCTATATCATCTTTGTAGTTGGCCCAATAGTCTTTAATATCAAGTACATGGTGAATGGCCTGGCTCATCTATAAGATGTCTCTGGCATAATCAACTGGGTCATACTGTGGCCTCAAAACGTCATATGTTGCCAGAGAGAACTTCTTCGAGAATATTTTAAGGAAATTCTTCACCTCTGATTGGGGTGCACAACTATAAGCTCTGATGGCCATTGGGAACTCATAGCCTTTCATCTTTGCCTCCAAACAGATCAAGTTCACCTGGAGAGCTTGCCTCTTTACTTCAATCAGCACGATCATGTCTATAGGATATCTGGGCAGTTTCAAAGGAAAGTCGTCAAAACCTGCAAGACGAAGATATGAGAAGTCTCTGAACTGAATAAAATAGCATCCAAATTGGCTTATAAAAGCCATGGCTTAAGGAGAAAATCTCCTCTCTAGACAACCTTGTAGCTCCCTTTACAGTCTCATTGTAAAGGCATCATTAACTTTGAGATAATCAGCATAACTATTTTTAAGTTGCAGAGAAGGGAAAAACTCATAAATTTTCACATCATCTGGGAATTCCTCTAATCTAGGAAGTCCAGGATAGATTTGAATTGTAGCTAAAATATATATAAGGATAGAAGACATGTAAAATTCATTCTGGAACTTGGTCCTATTTAGGGCGTCTGAGAGATTCTCACTCACCATCAAGGCCCAGTCAATAAAATGATGCTGAAAAAAGATTATCTAGACCAAGAAGAAATGTTGTTCAATAAAATTAAAAGCTTCACCCTCACCTCTAATCTTGTGAAGTAATACTAGGATGTCCATGATCTCATGTTTCAGATTTGTGCCAAATAATGTTTTGGGCAGCTTTCCCTTGGTGCTCTTGGGTTCTTTAAACCATGACTTCATAATTTATCTTTTCTAGATTGGCCTCTTTGCTAAATATTATGAAACCGCCTGGCTATAAGTCATCTCAGAGTATTCTTCTTTCTCTAGGATACAGAGAGAATTCGGGATAGATTCTCTATCAATGGAGAGGAGCACCATGTTGTCTGAGAGGAGAATTTTCTTGGTGTCTAAGTTGTGTCAGGCTATACATTCCCAGACCAACTCAGGAGCTTGAATGGCTACAGGAAAACTAGCGGCTTCAACTAACCCACTCTCCTTAAGCTTCTCAGTGATAGTGTGTATTTTCTTTGCTCTTAATTTGTTCTAAAAATTCTACTTGTCGAAGAACTTCAGCGAGGTGTCTGAGATTTTGTGCCATTCATAAGTGATGTCGTTCATTCCATCGAATCCCACAAATCTAGAAGCCATGGATGTATGATTCTCCTTGGAGATTCAAATTTCTCTTTGGAAAATAGAGACAAGGAGAAACTGATCTTAGCTACTTCAAATTTAGACAATTGGTTGAACAATGGTGGCTCCAGTTCAAAATCTTCAACCGATTTTATACTTTTTGAATTATTACCGTTTAACAGCCAACTTCCCGCGCCACACGAATGAAAAGAGTTTTACATTAATGAACAAGTCTGTTACAATGTAAAATGGCCTTATCTGAATTAATTAATTTTCTTACATGTCATTAGAAAACATTTTTTTACTTTAGTAACCGTAACAGTAACTTTCTTGTAGCCATAGAGTATTAATTTTCCGCTTCTCCTTTGGGTGAAAAAATCCTTCTAGAGTGTTCCCTATCTGAGAATCTGCCAAAGGAGAATTCTGGCCTATAGGGGTGCCAAAATGATATATTTTGATTCCATTGGACTTTTCATGTGCCGGATCTCTTATGGGATGAATTATCCTTCAAAATTTCTTCAACTAGATAGTTTGGCAGAAAACGTATCTCGCGAGTCAAAACCCGTCGGCAGGAGTAGAGGAGAAGCCATTTTCCACTTTTCTGCCTATGGAAAATTCCATGAAATCTTCTTTGTTTGATCATTTCTTTTGCTTCCCGTAGGTTTGATATGAGTGCTCAAAGCTTTCTTGTCCCTGATTTCCTCAATTTCCATCTTTATTTATCTCTGATATTCTTAAGTCTATCAATTGCAAAAGGCGCACCCCATATGTGATTTTCTGCTGTGGAGAAGCCAAAACTTGATTTACCACCAATGCTGCAACTTGAAGATATGAAGAAAAGTATTTCATCTGTATGTTATTTTGAAGTTAGAATCCTTTTAAAACATGGCCTTTACTAGATCAGGGACTTAACCTACCCGATAAAATATGAATTTCATACCCAGAATCCCCCTGGCTTAGGAAGGAAAAGTCAAGTTAGGGAAATCTGACAAATGCGCAAAAGGTTAAGGTGGCTAAGTCAAGGCTGAGGGGATTAGCCCTAACATGGTGGAAGTATCTATAGGATGAAAGAGTCAGACTTGGGAAGCAACCCATAGAAAATTTGCAAGCAATGGTACATAAGATGAAAGAGAACATTTTACCAGAAGACTATGAGATCCAACTCCATAAAAGGAGATAGGTATTGAAGAAGAAAGATATGGATGTAGCCTCCTATACAGAGGAGTTTCAAAGACTCTGTCTTAGGTCAAAGAAACAAGAAGAAGAGCCAATCAGAGTGGCTAGGTATCTAGGTGGGTTGAAGTGGAACATCCAGGAAGAGATTAGCTTGTGGACCCCCACTACTATTTAGAGATGTCAACAGCTAGCTCTTAAGGTTAAAGAGAAGAATAGAAAGAAGAGTGACTCTAATATGAAAGGTAGAGGCAGAGGGAGAGACCAAAGAGGATAGAGATGAGGTTACCAAGGCAGGGGCAGTGAACAAAGAAGCCAAGGTGAAAATATATTGACAGAGCACACTAATGAATCCACACTAAGAGGTGGTTATGGAAGAGGTAGAGGCAATTATAGTGGATCTAATAGGGGAAGAGGAGGTAGAAATAAGTCCTATTTTTCAAATATGAAATTCTACAATTGTGGGCAGACTGGTCATCCAGCATATAGGTGTCCTGATAAGCCTAGTGCATCTAATAGTGACAAGAGGGTAGCTTATGTTCAAGAAGACACTTCTAGTGTCAAGGAACCTAATGTTGATCACATAGACTCAGAGATGGGTGAGAATCTAATGTTTAGAAGGGTTTTAATCAAGCAGCCAGTGAATGATGAGCCTAAGCAACGGAGGGCATTGTTTAGGATCAGATGTAAGATCCTTGGAAAAGTCTGCAAGGTGATAGTAGACTTTGTATCTACTGATAATATAATATTAGAGGAGGCAGTTACTAAGATGAAATTAAATAAGATACCCCATGTGAACCCTTACAAGGTGACTTGGCTAAATAAGGGATAGTGTGTTAGTAAATGAGCAAACATGGGTAGAGTTCTCTATAGCAGGCTACAAGGATAAGTTACTTTGTGACATCCTCCCAATGGATGCTTGCCACTTGTTTCTAGGAAGACCCTGGAAATATGATAGAGAGGTAGTGTATCATGGAAAGGAGAATTCCATATCCTTTAAGAAGAATGGAAAGACATTTAAAATATAGTCTATGTTGGAGGATGAACAGTCATAGTCTAAGACTCCTACTATGTTATTTTGCAGTGAAAAGGAGTTTGTAAGAGACATCAAGGAAGAGGCAAGTGTAGGGTATGCCATTTTGTTAAAGCCCAAGGAGGAAGATAAGATATTTAAGGAGATAGTACCTAAGGAGATTCAGTCTCTACTTGACAAATACAGTGATATAGTCAGTGATGGGAATCCTACCACTTTGCCTCCTAAGAGAGTGATTAGTCATCAAATTAACTTCATACCTGGTGCCTCATTACCTAACAAAGAAGCTTATAAGCTAACCCCTGATTAGAATTTAGAGGTAGCTAGAAAATTCCAAGAATTATTGGACCAAGGCTTGATTAAAAAGAGTATCAGCCCATGTGCAGTCCCTATGGTGTTAGCATCAAAGAAAGGTGGGAAATGGAGGCTATGTACTGATTCAAGGGCAATTAACAGAATCACCATTAAATATAGATTCCCAATACCCAGGATAGAGGATCTTATGGATTGTCTTAGAGGGGAAATGTAATTTACCAAATTGGATTTAAAAAGTGGTTACCATCAGATAAGGGTTAAGGAAGGAGATGAGTGGAAGACAACATTCAAAACAATTGATGGGTTGTATGAATGGTTTGTGATGCCATTTGGCCTCACCAGTGCTCCTAGCACATTCATGAGGCTCATGAATGAAGTGCTTAAGGAATTCATAGGTAAGTTTGTGGTAGTCTATCTTGATGACATATTGATTTATAGTAGAACAAAGGAAGACCACATCAAGCATGTTCAATCAGTATTGACAAAGTTGCATGAAGAGAAATTAGCCATTAATTTGGAGAAGTGTGAGTTTCTCAAGCAAGAGCTTGTCTACTTAGGATTTGTGGTATCCAAGGGATCCTTGAAGATGGACCAAGATAAGGTGTCAGCTATACTAAATTGGCCACCTCCTACATCACCAACTGAGGTAAGGACTTTCCATGGCCTAGCTCAATTTTATAGGAAGTTCATTAGGAATTTCAATGGTATATGTGCACCATTGTTGGAAACTATTAAGGGTGGAAGTAAGGCTAAGTTTAGATGGAAATTAGAAGCTAGGAAATCATTTGAGATGTTGAAAAGACAAGTAGCTACACAACCTATCCTAACATTGCCTAGTAAGTCAAGAGGGTAGACCAGTGGCCTTCTTTAGTGAGAAGCTGAATGAAGCTAAGAAGAAATACTCTTCTTATGACCTAGAATTATATGCTCTAGTGCAGTCATTAAGGAAGTGGAGACACTATCTTTTACCTAAGGAGTTTGTAGTGTTTACTAATAATCAAGCCCATAGCTACATCAATACACAAGAGAAGTTGAGTAATAGGCATCTAAAATGGATGGAATATCTCCAAGCCTTTACATTCACCATTAAGCATAAGAAGGGTCAGTTGAACAAGGTTGCTGATACACTGAGTAGGAGACTATTGATAGTTCAAGAAGTTTAGTTGAACAGTATAGGGATAGAGAGTTTTAAGGACCTCTATCAAGCAGATGAAGATTTTGGGGAGGCATATCAAGTGTGCCATGATATTTAGAACCATTTCCATAGAAAATTCTCTGAGTTCACATTGCAAAATGGACTGTTATTTAGAGGAAATAAGTTGTGTGTGCCAAGGGGTTCTATGAGGATGAATCTCATACAAGAGAATCATAATGGATCTATGAGTAGACACTTTGGTGTAAACAAGACCTTGGAGTTAGTACAAAGGTTCTATCATTGGCCTAAGTTGACAAAGGATGTCACTAAATATGTGGAACAGTGTGTAGTATGCATGAAGGCAAAGGGAGGTAGTAGCAATGTAGGCTTGTATCAACCCTTACCTATCCCAAATAGACATTGGGAGCGTGTGAGCATGGACTTCATAGTGGGTCTACCAAAGACTAAGCAAGGCTATGATAGTACATATGTAGTATTTGACAGATTTAGCAAGATGGGGCATTTCATTCCATGCAAGACTAATAGTGATGCTAGTCACATAGCTTATCTATTCTTTAAGGAAGTTGTAAGGATTCATGGACTACCCTTAAGCATTGTATCTGATAGGGATGTCAAGTTTATGAGCCATTTTTGGAAAACATCATGGAATAGATTGGGTACAAAAATATCTTTTGGATTAGCATAACATCCTCAGACTAATGGTCAAATAGAGGTGGTTAATAGGGTGTTGGGTAACCTATTGAGGTGCCTAAAAAAAGAATATGGTTCAACATGGGATGTAGTCATACCTCAGGCTGAATATGCCTATAATGACAGTAATAATAGGATGACAGGGAGAAGCCCATTTGAAATAGTTTATGGAATGCATCCTAGGGGATTTTGTGAGCTTAGGGATCTTGGAGGAAGGGAGTAAAACAATGGGCATGTTGAGGACTTCACTCACACTATGAAGGAGATCCAAGAGCAGGTCAAGAAAACTATACAGGATAGTAAGAAAAATTTGAAGGGAAAAGTGGATGAGAAGAGGAAGGATGTCCAATTTCAAGTAGGAGACTATGTTATGGTTCATTTGAACAAGTCAAGAATTTAGAAAGGAGTCCCTACTAAATTTCAGATGAAAATAATAGGCCCATGCAAATTCCTAGCTAAATATGGGGCTAATGCCTATAAGGTAGACTTACATTCTGATTTGAATATCTCTTCTACTTTCAATGTGCAGGACCTAGTTTAGTTTAAAGGTCCATTGACTAAGATCAGTCCACATAATCAAGGAGTTCATAGTGATGTAGACCTTGATGTGGTGTCTACCAAACAACAATTGATAGCTAAGGGATTTTTGGATTCAAGAGTGTAAAAGACAACTAGACACAAGGTGTATATGGAGCACCTTATCAAGTGGAAAGATAGGTCTGAATCAGAGGCTTCATGGATTGCAGAATCTGACTTCAAGAAGCTGGGAATTCTTGACTCTTTATTTTCTATAGGAGTGACTTGACTTTCCCTTTGAGGGGGGGAGTATGGTGCAGGAGCACCTAGGTAAGGCTCTTTGGTAACCTAGGGTTTCTAGAGTTCTTTTGGCTTGTAGTGCTTCTAGCCAAACCACTAGTTGAATAATATTACTAGAGGTGTCCTAAGATGTGTGTTAGGTCTTTAGGGAAGGTCTTTTCAAGGTTTTCAAGTTTTTTGGGATCTTAATTGCCAATGTAGTGGCAATGGTGTAAATCAAGCACATAGGGGTAAAATGTAGAAAAAGAGTTTTTGGGGATCTAAGAGAGGTAAGCATGATCTACCTAAGTCTTTTTTGTTGTGTTCATCGTCTTAGAACAAATTTTAGAATGAATTTCCTAAAATTGTGGAAAGTTGTCAAAATTGTCAATGCTGTCATTTGACAACATTGACAACAATTGTGCAAGAAGAGCATTTTTGATGAAAAGGTTATTGTAACTATCTAAAACCATCAGATTAGGGATGGGTACAAGTATAAGATGCCTTCCTCAACCTGTAAGCAAGGTTGGTGAACATTTTAAAAATACAAGATTTTATGTGTGTGCATTTTTAGAGCAATTTCAGTGTGTTTACTTGTTTATAGTAGGTAGATGGATTAGATCTCAGTCTGCATCCATTGATTAATGTAGGGTAGGTTAATTTGAGATTTTTTGTGGAGTTATTTTGCAAATTTGTAGTGTTTATATTGGTTTTTTTAAATTCTTTGTGTTTTACCCTGTCGCTGGTCTAAACCAGGCAGGTTGGATAAATGGGGTCTTAACTCAACTTGCCACTATAGTTTCTATATAGGACCTTGGCATGGGTGAGGAGACTCCATGCACATTATTTTTATAGAATGAGGGGCCCAAGAAAGTAGTTTTACTATTTTGCAATGATGCCCTAGGCAATCCTATTGTGCATGGCTAGGGACTGAGAAACATTGCAAGTGATGCAAGGAGGGTTGAATGCATTGGTGGATTAAACCAAAGCTCATGGAGGGATAGAGTAATGTATGTAAGACCCCTGACTTGAAGGAGAGGATTTTAAGAGTTTCTTGATGTGTTGAAAGAACACTTTTGTGTTCAGACTGTCAAAAAGCCCTAAAACCCTGATTTTTAGGCATGATAGTAGGAAGGGTTGTAAGGACAAATTGAGGGTTGGAGACCTTGAAAATCTCAAAGTTATTATTAAAGGGTGTCTGAACCCTAATCCCTTTTGGAGGCTTATGTGGGAAAAATTCAAGTTAACTTCAAATTGGCAAGAAAAAGGCCTAATTGGCTTGTAGCTCTATTTGGGGTGAGAAAGGTGCATTGTGAAGCACTCGAGTGTTATGTGTTTGTGAGTGGTGTATGTAGGGGTTAAAATGGAACCAGTGGAGGTTTTGAAGACCTATGCTTCCATGGAACTAGATCCTATGAGGAATTGAGACAATTCTTGGAGAGTGAGACTAGGGAAGACCTAGGTAGTTTGTCTTGCAAAATGAAGAATTTTTTATCAGTATTATTGGTGTACACTAGGTGAAGGGATAGGATCTTGTATCAATATAACTAAGGAGAGTAGGGTTGTGCATAGAACCCTACTAGGTCAGCAATTTTTCCTAAGAATACCCTAGAGGATACTAGGGTAGAGAGCAAGCCTAGGTGTGTTACATCAAAAGCATATTGAGATACCTTATCACTATATTCGAGATATGGTGGAAAATAATGTTATTAAGTTAAAGTATATCAGTACATTGGAACAATCAGCTGACATTCTCACCAATCCTCTAGCAAAGACAAAGGTAGAATAATTTAGAGGTAAACTTGGTATGATTGTAATTGCTGAGAACATATCTCAGTAACTTTTGATTAAATTATACTATTAAAAAATTCTTTGTTGTGAGTGTTATTTCATAACCATGTGTTCTTTCAGTATATCATAAGGAAGTGATGAATTCTAAATGATTTTCACTTATTGAACTATAGAAGTTGTTATAAGGTGACGATCTTATAATAACTTATTCATATATTATAATAAGTATCATGTGAATAATATTTAAACTATGATAGTATATATCCTGTAAATCAATATGAACTAGAAGGTATAGTTTAAATTACTTACAAGTTCTATTGTATGGATATATCATGTCTATATGATAAGTATCACACATGTGATGCTAGTGCACATATCATACAAGACATCTTGAGTACTTGGTGAATATCATGGACTTGATATTTGGAAACCAATACTCTGAGTACTTGGTGAGTATCATGGATTTGATACTTGGAGACCATTGCTCATGATAATCATTTTGAGCACTTGGTGAATATCTTGTGAGTTAATATTTCGAGACCATTTCTCTAAGCACTTGATGAGTATCATGGACTTGATACTTGAAGACCATTGCCCTGGATATTAGTGAAATGATATAAATTATAAATGATTATCTATACTCACATTATTCTCAGTACTTGGTGAGTATCATGGATTTGATACTTGGAGACCATTACTCATGATAATCATTTTTGAGCACTTGGTGAATATCTTGTGAGTGGATATTTGGAGACCATTTCTCTGAGAACTTGGTGAGTATCATGGACTTGATACTTGAAGACCATTTCTCATAATATAAGTAAAATGATATAGTTTCAAAATGATTATCTATACTCACATATTAAATTGAAGTAATATATTTATCCTCCCTAGCTAAGAGGGAGTGTTGATGTGTTATAGCTTCAGCCGGTATAAATGAAAGAACAAACAATATAATGATTTGTATAATTATGAGTATATAACCATATATATATATATATATATATATATATATATATATATATATATGTATATATNATAACCATATATATATATATATATATATATATATATATATATATATGTATGTATGTATGTATGTATGTATGTATGTATGTATGTATGTATGTAATAATAATGTACATTATTATTATATATACACATATTATATATATAAATATAAGTTAACCCAAATATAAACTATATCGATTTATCAAATCAAAATCATGTTTTACGTGTTATCGAGCACCACCGACCGGGGTGACTGAGGTCTACATTAATGAGCATAACAGTCAAAATGAAAGGTCATGCCCATGATGGACGACAGACGTGACTCCATGAGGAGTCATGTCCATCATGGATGTGACCCTTCCCATCCTCATTCACATATAAATAACAAAACTGCGATAACCCTTGAATACACATCAACATACATATCAATAGTCTCATGTGATTCGAAGGGTTATAATATTATAATATTATAATACTATTAACATAAAATAGACTCATCTCATACGCAACATTACATAAAGATAATTGATTAATTTATATACTTCAATATATATATTCCAAAACTATATATATTGTTTATGAAGTCATATATATTAGATTGAGATTATAAAAAGGGAATCAATAGTCTTCCATCTGATCAAAACTTTTACACATATGATGTGTCGACGATGTGATATGCTCCTATTACTCAAATCACCATAAAATAGATGAAAGCAACTGTCTACAAACTCTGTAGAATGCGAGTGATCATTGCTGATGTAAAAATTATGCTCCCTCAATATCTCTGTGTTCTCCTCTATACTGTGAGGTGAATGCATAAATGCTATATGAACAAATATAGCAACTTGTTGAGAGCTATAATACTTTGCTTGCACCTCATTTTGTGGTTGTAGAGTGTAGTTCTCTGCAAAGTCCACAACTAAAACAATGGTATCAAGTGGGAATGTGTCCTTACACAACTTGAATTACATATCCAACCATCGAGCTCTATGTGTATGCCTTGCATACTCATACACAATCTTATCACAAAAAATACCCATGAACTGATACACTAGAATATTTTCAATTACTAAATCACATCTTGTAGCCTCCTTTCCATCTTTTAGAGCATATGCGACTGTTTTATACTTTCCAAAATCCACTTTTTTATTCCCCATTGCATGTGTACTCTCCATATATTAACAAATTAGCAAATGTGGCAAAGCACCACAATCTATGCATGTACCATTCAAGCACGTGAGATTGTAAAATTGTTGACCATCCGCTCTTTCACATAAAATTGTAGTTATTAATTCCCTTGAAGATGTAGGTGGTTCATTTATGTTACAATCTTGCAAAAATTTGTTAGAATGCAAATCTACACATATATTCTTATAAACATCAAAATGGTTAGAAAATTAAATATGTACCCTACAAAAACAAGTTTTGCATGTGTGATTTATCTTCACATAAAAAGGTTTAGCCATTTAAAAATATCTTTGACTAATTTTAAATTGGGGATACATATCTATAAATTTTGCAAAGAATTGTGTCTCAGTTGAATCCAAAAAATGTTTCGGATGTGGAATATTGATTCACCTACCAATCTTCCTTCTTAAAACATCTCATTTATTGGGAGATACTCGTGTTTTATTCTTCCAAAAGTCTTCAATCATAAATTTTGAAGCTTCAACAATTGATTTATCCTTCCGTGGCAGTCTACTAGAAAATGCCCATAACTCATTGTTATTTGGATCTTCCACTCTTTCATGCCTTCCCACAGCTCTCATTAGAGACTTTCTACTTATTTTCAATGTTTTTCTTGTCTTTCTAATGAGTCAAGATTTCTTCATTTGAGTGCTTACTATTGTTGATGTAAGTACACATCGTGTGACATTACTATCTTTTGTGTGTGATGTAGAACCCACACTGTCATATCTAGTCATTAGATTCTTTACAATAGATTTTCACTTTACTCATACATCGTTCTTAGCCCAAGATTCTTCATGATGGGCCTAAATTTTAGATTTCTCATCATTTGAACAAATAGTTGACATCTTCCTGTCATATTGCAATTCTCAAAAAATAATCTCCAAATACATATAGCATATCATTGACAAGTACACTTGGGAATCTTGTCGGGCATTTTTTGCAAATGTTAGTATCAATATCAATCAAATTATTGGATTTCTATAAACAATTATAAGAGGTGTTTTCAACTATTGAGTGGCCTCAACATTACAAACATCAACAACATTATGTGTCAATTGTCTACCTTCAACTGAAGATGATGTGCCTTCAAATTGAGATGTGAAAGATGGATCCTCACCAACTTGAGATGTTAATGGTGTGCCTTCAACATTACATGATGTTATGCATGCACCTTTGAATGTAGATAATGGTGTGCCTTCAACATGACACGATTTTGTGCCTACACCTTCGGATGTAGTTAATGGTGTGCCTTCAAGATGATACAAGGGTGTGTCTCCAACATTGGATGGTGGTGTCTCTTCAATTTGGGAAATTATAGATGATGTGCCCACATCTTCACAATCCAGTTGTCTTGTTGCATGCAAATTTCTCATCTATTTCCAATTCTAATTCTCTCTTTCTTTCTATTGATGTTTCATGTTCCTCATCCAAAGGCAAATCTTCTTCTATGGTATGCAATTTTTTTTGTTCACGAAGTTGTCTCATTCTTTCCCTTTTCTTCTCTTTGTCTCTTTCATGTTCTTCTAGTGTTAGATTCTTTTCTCATTTCCTTGGCAAGATGATGATTTCTACATATGAATTCATTACAATTTTCAAATTATTATATCAATCTATTACAAGAAGTGAAACTTTATTATATCAATCTAAATTATATTAACTCAAAATATAGTAGAAATGTATGAAAAATTATAATATAAATCTTTTACAATATGTCAAATTATTTCTTCAACAAATCCATATCATAGCAATTATAAATAAAGACTCTTTATTCATAATTCACATGTAAAAAATAAAAAACTTACCTCAATGGATCAATTTTGGTTAAGAATGATTGACTTGCGAACTTTGATGTTGATTTTTGAACAAAAATGTGTTGCAAATTGATAGAATATACTTTTTTGTGATCTTCAATGCCATGAAAAGTGAATATTTGTCAAACAGACTGTAAAAAATAGACAATAACAGTTAAAAGTGGGCCTCTTTCAAAATTTTCTTACCTTTACTACTATTTTTGTGTTCTTAAATAGGGTGTACGCCCTATAGGGAGTACACACTATAGGGCATACGTCCTATGTTAGACACACAAAAAGACAAAAGGAGTGAGTGAGTGAGAGAGAGAGAGAGAGAGAGAGAGAGAGAGAGAGAGAGAGATTTGTTTCCCTCCCCCACATTCTTTCTCTTTGTATGTCCCTCCCTTAGGGAGTGTTAATGGTTTACATAGGGCGCACATGCTATGTAAACCATTAATTTGCATAGCACACACACCCTATAGCGTGTGCGCCCTATACAACATGTACACTTTTAACGACATTGAAGTTTACCAAGCCTAAGGCTTGGATTTTCCTTGGATTTCCAACCCAAAGGCTTGGAGGATTCAAATAGGTCTGAGACGTGTTTTCCAACAAACTTAGAAAAAAATAACAATTTTTCTTGTTTGCTTCCTGTCAGGTTTGCACGTGGTTGAATAACGATAAAATCAGACAACATGAGATTGTAGATCCCTCTGATATCTACGGAACCATGTAATTTATTTTGAATTCTCATTATGTTAAGCTTTTCATCTCTAATTTATTTTCTAAGTATGTCCAATTTTTGCCAAAAACCAATGTGTATTCATTTGGGCTTAGATTTTGGCTTGTTCATTGAATTTTGAAAACAATTACATTTTCAGAAACTAGACTCCATTATACACACTTCAAAATAAAAGAATTTTTGCTTTTTAATTAGTTTTCAATTATTTCTTGGGGGAGCACATAGAAATTTCACGTTTTCAGGATGTGTCCACATCGGAAAATGGCAAAAAATCACACTTTCATCAAACAATTAGTATAAAAAATCAGGATAAACTAGGTGGTGTTAGCTAATTTCTCACCGAAGGGATTAAATTATTTTTTAAAAAAAGTTAACATTTTAGGGGGAGCACACCAGATGCTATGTTATGTTTTTTCACAAAAAATAGGACCACTTTTTGTGCTCTGCCTTTTTGAGGGTCTTAATCTCCACCATTTCTAAAATAAATTAGTAGTTTAGAAACTAGATTCGAAGTAGAACAACTCTTGTTTTTGTCACATTAAAAAATTTTGAGTGTAATTATCCTCAATTTCTTGTTGAAATTAAAAATTTAATGAACTCAAAATTTGACAACAATTATATTGATGGAAAGTTGATAATCTCTTTAAGAAATATTTTGTCAGCTACATGGTCGACGTCTGGACATCAAAGGAAATATGGTAAACATGTTTTTGGGTTGACCGTCCACATTTGGCATTGCAAAGAAAAAACCTGAGGCAAATACCAAGGCTAATAGAATATTGCATATTCAATTTTATCGGATATCCAATCTTTTCAAATATCTGATATGTCCCGCCCAAATTCTGCTTTCCATTTGAAATTTCAACATTTTCATTTCAATGCTATTTTCAATTTTTATTTTAGTTTTTTATTTTTGTTGTAGATTTCATTTTTTATAATATTAATATTATATTAATACTATGATAATAACATTAGTATTAATAAATTAATATTATATTAGTATTATATTATATAAATTAGTTTTATATTATTATTATTTATATTACTATTGTATAATAGTATAATATTTGTATTATATTATATTGATAAATTAGTATTAGATTTATTATTATTTATATTATAATAATAATACCTAGGAGAGAGAGAGAGAGAGAGAGAGAGAGAGAGAGAGAGAGAGAGAGGGGGNTTTATTATTATTTATATTATAATAATAATACCTAGGAGAGAGAGAGAGAGAGAGAGAGAGAGAGAGAGAGAGAGAGAGAGGTTGGAAAATGATATTCCTATGTCAGAAATCTCATGTGGTCAGATAACTACACAGGTCAGTTCAAGATTGCTCATATATTTTATTGGTTGTGTAGAATGCATGTAGCGATAGGTGTACCTCACATTTGGTGTTTTCTAAAGGCTGGACATGGAAAAGGGGAGCATGATGGAGTAGGTAGATGTTTAAAGAGAGATCTAGTTAAGGAGCAATTGAGGATTTCACGTGCACAACTCCTTGATGCTCATTCTATTGTTGATTGGTGTCCTTTAGCATTGTCATAGGGGGGACTCTTGATCCAGTAGTAAATAGATTCTTTTGGTTGGTTGAGTTGGGAGCAATAGGAGATACTTGGATTGTTTAACAGTGATATATTCTTCCAAAATGCATTCATTTCAAAGTTCATATGCTAGTACATGGACCATTTGGACATGAGAGTTGGCTTTTTTTTTCCCAGGTGTCTTTAGTGTGATTGGGATCAGTGTGAGTCAAGTGAGTTCTCGTTGATTAGTGGGTTACACATTATCTAACTCCTTTATCTATTACACTCTCTATAATAAATTATGACATGGATTGTTCACTTGAGTATGACCATCTTTTAGATCTTCTATAGCTAGGACATGTTTTTGCATTGGTTTCACCACAGGGGAATGATGACAGATTAGATTAGTGGTTAGCACGTTGTGTACAAGGAAAGCATAAGCTTCCAAAACTGATGACAGATGATGATAGATTCACATATTGAAAAGTTTCACATGTTTTTACGGGAACATGGCTTCGCAAATAAATGATTATAAAGATTGACATTCTTGCATTTGAAGACTATACGAAGGACAAAACCATTCTCATGTATTCACACCTTGTTATAGCAGCCAATGTTAAGTTGTTGAAACATCAAGGAAGACCAAAGACAAAATAAATTTGGACAATTAGTATTGTTGATCATGAAGTAATATTGAATACCCTCAAGCAGAGAGATGACCCTTTAGGAACACTTTAGTAGGTAAGTGCAACTCATTATAAGGTTTTCCATGTTCATTACGCTTACATTCAATACATTAATTGCAGTTTTCTTATTTATTTGTTTGAGCCAATAAATTGGTTTTTTATGTACATTGTAAGTGTATTTGGGTACATATATGATAGATATAGAATATTGAGGTGTGAATTTGATTATCTCATCAAAAAGGGTAGTAAACTTCACTATTCATTGCCTGGTAGTCATGTTCTTTGGTTCATTTAGTTACTTATAAATTCATAATCTTTTTATCAACCTATAAACTTCTTATATTCTCTCTTAACTTTGCTTGTGCCATCAGGATGAAGGTATCAAAATGTAGATTTCATCGATTATCATTTGTTAAACTTATACACTTTAGGATGGAAATGATACACCTATTATATAGGATTTTTTATATATAGTTGTGTATCTAATATTTTTGGTATTCTCTATCTAGGAATTTTGATAACATTGATATATTTATTCATAATATGGTTGTATCAATGATATATGATGTATTTGTATGCAAGGTTGTGTGTACACTCAAGCTTATATAATGATGAAAAACATGCAATAATGCAAATATTTGACCTGGCTCAAAAAATTGTGATACAATCAAATATATCATTTTCATGCATTACAATTCAATTTTAATATATTTCAATTGTAATATATATTTTATTAGATTTATGTTTATCCGTTTATGTAACCACTTGACCTATTAATCCCTATTAGCCAAAGGTGGGTTAAAGTGGTCAAAATGGTCAATTAAGGTCGACCTAGCATAAGAATGATGTATTTAGTTTGTCTAAGTCACATTGGTCATGTGTGCATAGTTATAAGTATCATTGACGTAAAAGTGCCAAAAGTTGCATTGTTGCTCAGTTGAAAGATGATCCACTTGGTCTCAATGGTACTTATTTCAAAATGTTTGTTGTGGGACCAAAATTTTAGCTCCATTGATTCTGATTGGCCGAGTAAACTCTATTGGAGACCTTATTTCGCCTACGTGGCATCAAGAACGTTTCGGCGCATGTTTGACGTAAGTGTTCCCAAGGTGCACTAAGCCAATCGGGCAACAATTTTTGGAGGGATATATCTTAGACCTTGTAAGGGGTATCATAGAATAGTGAATTTCACAAGGACCATCTTGGGAAGGTATATGAGCACATAGCTCATTTTTGGGATATTCCACTTGGTTTCCATTTAGCGACCCAATCTCGGTTGGTGCAAAAAGTTGGATTGTTGCTTAGTTGAAAGTTTATCAATGCTGGATCTTTCAAACAATTAATTGTAGGATCAAAACATCAGCTCCATTGGCTCTGGTTGGCCAGGTAAACACTGGCTAAGACCTTTTTTTCCAATGTATCATCAAGAACATTCTGGCGCATCTCCGACCTAAGTGTTCCCAAGTTGCACTGAGCCAAATTGGGAAGTGATTTTTGGAGATTGATATCTCCAACCTAATGAGGGGTATTAGAGAACCATGAAGTGCACAAGCACCATATTGGGAAATCCTACAAGAAAATAGCTCATTTTTTAGATATTCTTCTTGGTTTCCATTTGGTGATCCAATCTTGAATGGTGCAAAAAGTTGCATTGTTGCTTAGTTGAAAGTTTCTCAATGGTGCATATTTCAAACTATTCATCCTAGGACCAAACCATTAGCTCCATTGGCTCTGGTTGGCAGGTTAAATGCTAGTGGAGACCTCTTTTTTCCTACATAAAATCAAGAACATTCTAGTGCATGTCGGACCTAAGTGTTCCCATGGTGCACTAAGCCAAATCGAGCAATGATTTTTTAAGGGCAATATCTCAGACCTCGTGAGGGGTATCAGAGAACCATGAAGTGAACAAGGGTCATATTGGTAATTCCTACAAGCACATATCTCATGATTTTTGGTATATTCCACTTGGTTTCCATTTTGCGACCCGATCTTGATTGGTACAAAAAATTGTATTGTTGCTCAAATGAAAGTTTCTCAATGGTGCATCTTTCAAAATGTTCATCGTGGGACCAAAATTTCAGGTCTATTGGCTTTGGTTGGCTAAGTAAAAACTAATGGAGACCTCATTTTTCCCATGTAGCATTAAGAACCATCTAGCGCATGCTGGATGTAAGTGTTCCCAAGGTGCACTAAGACAAATTAGGCATTAATTTTTGGAGGGTAATATCTCAGACCTCGTTAGGGGTATCAGAGAACTGTGAAATATAAAAGGACCATCTTGGGAAGGCCTACAAGCATGTAGCTCAATTTTGGAATATTCCACTTGGTTTCCATTTGGCGACCCAATCTCGGTTGTTGCAAAATGTTGCATTATTGCTTAGTTGAAAGTTGCTAAATGGTGCATCTTTCAAACCATTTTTCCTAGGACCAAACCATTTTTTCTATTAGCTCCACTTGGACAAGTCAACTCCAATTCCAACCCCATTCTACCCACAAAGATGCAAAGAATGACCATGACCTCCCCATATCGAAGTGTCCCCAAGGTCTATTATGCCTATTCGCCCAGTTGTGGTTACCCTATAAGGGAGTCGAGTTAGGGTATGAAAAATTATAGTCATTTAGCCCAGTTGTGGTCTATTACGCCTATTATCCTATTACTTTGGTTGGAAAAAATATTTTGAGGGTAGTTGCTTTGGAAACTAAGCCTAATTAGGTCTATTACACATGACAACACATGACAAAGATATAATATAGAAGTGAACATACATACATATATATAATGCATGACAAAGATGTAATATAAAAATAATAAATACATACAATGCATGAAAAATGATAAAATATCTAGAAATAAACATGTATGAAAATGTGGCACATGCCATCTCAAAATATTTACTAAATCTACATATCTAGATACAATGTGGCATACACCATCTCAAAATGTGTCATATGGCATCTCAAAATAAGAAACAACTAAAAAACATTCTAGGACATCCTATTCTACTGGTCGATCATCAAAATGGAGCCTCGTCAAAGTACTGTTTGGCTCTGATGGATCCTGCATTAGCACAAAAGTGAAACCCCAAGTTGGATTACTTAATTTATGTGGTTTCTACAAATCAAAAAAAAATTCAAAATCATAGTAAACAATAATAATAAATAGATTTTAAAATTGAACTCTCATTTACCTCGCCTCTCTATCTCTTCATGCAGTCACGAGTCCTAACATGTGTCCTTGGTAGCGAAGGGACAATGCCACCAATGTCAACTCTGACTTGTATATGTTTGCAAAAATGAGATTGATCTTCAAGTTATACTCTTTAATGTTAAATCTTTGGTAGAAAAATATATTTACAAAATAATTGAATTAACATTAAAACTTACCTGTATTGAAATTTCTTCATAAAATGTCAGATTGGTAATCAATGATACAAAGCCTTGGCATTATACCTCCCTCAAAGTAGGGGTGACCTAGAAAATTCAAAAAGATACTTGATACAATCATGAATTGATCATATATATACTTGATAGTAAAATACAAATAAATAAATTTAGAAATATATGTATCGTGGGGCTATCACTGCGAATAGAGATGTCTATGACTCTATCATGGTGAACCAGTCTCACGATATTGTTAGACACCACCCTCTATCAAATAAACCATGTAAATTAAAAATGAGTACGCACAAGTGACAAGTATACATATGCATAAACAATCTAAAATTCTTAATTACCTTCCCCTTGTCAATGTTTATTAAAACATATGTACCATGGAAGTGTCAAGGCCAAATGAAATGGCTGAAAGCATGGAACCCTCCACCTGTGAAATCTCCTCCTTTGTCATCAACTAAACATAAACGGACCACATAAATATCCATAAGTGGGAAATCATTATAACAATATTTAAAATTAAATACAGTGTGACAAGTTAAATGTTTACTCTTACCGTAACAGTAGGAGTCCATGGCTTTGCATGCCCCTCCTTGTCTCTTGTGTGATGCATATCTCCATGAGGTGCTTCAGTACCTGTAGTGTCCTGTGTTATCTCATCCACCTTGAAGATGTAATCATATGCATTAGTATCATTCAAGGGACCCGAGATCAAATTCTTGCACATAATGCAAGTGTGGGGCACACAAACACATGAGCTCGTGGAGGATGTGGAAGGGCCAGAATCATCAGTACAAGGAGGAAACAATTTCACATTCTTCCTAACTAGTAGATCACTCAAGCTGTGAAAGGTTCTAATAGTCTATGAGTTGGCCTCGGCAATAATATAATGATATTGCACTGTAGGAGGGGGTGAAATATCAAGGGGGACATATGTGTGAGATTTCACCCGGTGTGCTCACGCCCTGTCCTAAGGAGCACCTAAGTCTATGCTCTGGTTCAGTCTCATGCTCTAATAGTCTACCTTGTGACCAAGCCCAAATTTAGCATTAAATTTTCTTTAAAAAGATAATGGGACATCCAATTTATTATGGGGTGGTCTATCAAAAACTATCCACTAGCGGTCCCAACAGTGGTCACGTATCACATCATTTAAATGCACCATTTAATTAAAGACTTGGGATTTTTATAGTCCACTTTTAATCTTGTTTTTGGATCCACAAAAAGGTTACATATGTCATTTTAGTTATATTTAGGTTCATAACTTGATCATAATCAATCCCATTATCAAACTCAGTGTGGATGGAATCGCGCCAAATAAGTGCAACATTATGTTGCTTTGTAAGTTTCTCCATGTTTTCAATAATGGAGTTCAAGGTGGAAAACATGGGGCACAATGTGGGGATATGTGCAATATAGTCTCAAAGCCTCTAAGCCGATTTAGATTTTCTCCTATAAGATCCTCTAAAGGTCGAGTGTTTAAGATTGGTTGATCTTCTAGACGTGGGGGGTTGTTTTTCAAGTGGTTGCAGGCTGTTTGGAGGTGGTTGCAGATTTTTTGTGGGATCATTGGGAGGGTTTTGTGCTTGGTTTGAGTCCATGCCTGATAAAAAAAAAAAATGTAATTACAATCAATTTTAAACAATGATAAAAAAAAATCAATTAAACCCTAGTTTTTATAATAATAAAAAAACTACCAATTTCATTTTTAAAACATCAAATAACAAAAACAGATTAAAATTTGATAGTACCTATTCAAATTAACAAACAATTTGTAATGGAAACAACATATATCCAATTTTTTGATCAAGATTCTCCAATCCTTTGGTTTCTGTGATAAATTGTTGTAGCTTGTTTCCCATCTTATCAACACTTCTATGGCTACGGTTATTGTGAATGACTCTTCTTCCCATTTCTTCAAGCCTTCTAGGGGGCTCTGTCAAGGTGATCCCCTATCCCCGATTCTCTCCGCTATTCTTACAGAGGGTCTTGGTCATTATTTTTCATAAATTGGCAACTGGTGGTGCTTTAAAGGGCCTCATTCCTTCCTCTGCCTCTAGGCCTTGCTCCCATGAGAAATTTGTGGATGACACAGTTATTATGGGGTCTTATACTATCCAGGAGGCCAGAATGATCAAACAGACTCTTTATATTTATTTTCAAGCCACATGACAAATTGTTAACTAGAATAAGAGTTCTTTGTATTTCATTAATGCATCGGAGGATAAATAGAATATAATTGCTACAATTATTGGGTGTGATATTGGTGCTTTGCCTGCAACCTACCTTGGTCTTCCTTTGGGCTTGAAACCTCCAAACTCCTTTTGGGCAGGTATTGTGGATAGATTCAATAGGAAATTGGGGAGCTGGAAGGGAGCTCTTCTAAGTCAAGTGGGTAAACTTCAACTTCTGAAAGCTTCTCTGCAGAGTCTTCCCATTTATGCTCTGAATCTCTTTAAAATCCCTGGAAAAATTAAAGATATTATAGAGTCGATTCAAAGAAATTTTCTTTGGTCAGAGGTGGAAGAAAGAAAGAGATTGGCTTTAGTTTCTTGGGACAAGGTTTGTACCCCGAAGAAGTGGGGAGGGTTGGGGATTCACCCTTTAAGGGTTACTAACTAGACTCTCCTGGCTAAGCAGATATGGTGAATCTACGGTGAGAGAAAAGAATGGAATGAAATTATTCACAACAAATATTTGTACTATTTACCTCATTTATCAGATTTATGATGTCTAATGTGAAGGTGCAGGGCTCTTTTATTTAGAATTGTATCCAACAAGCTAAGGAGACAGCCTTCAAGGGTGCTAAGTGGCTTTTGGGTACTGGTAGAAGAATTAAGTTCTGGGATGATTGTTGGCTTAAAGATTTTCCTCTAAACTCTATTCTTTCTCTCCAACCTTTTATTGATATATGTATTTAGAGATTTGGCTCATGGGCTAAAGATTACTGGGAGAACAAGTCCTGTGTTGATCTTTCTGAAGTAAATTTTTTTCTTAAGCCCTTGATGCTAGATCTGAAAGTCTGGAAAGTGGATTCTACCAAGGAGGATAATTTGCTTTGGGGAATGCCCCCTTTGGGAGTCTTTTCTGTTGCTTTGGCCACTGAGATTTTTTTAAAGCCTCTAGATCCTCTTCCCTTCTAGGCCCAGGTTTGGGATAAATGACTAACTCCTAAAATTAACATATTTTATTGGCTGGTTTTGCGAAATAATATTCTTACTATTGATAATCTCCAAAAAAAAGGTATGATTATTCCTAACAGATTTTTTCTCTGTAAGAATGTTGAGGAATCAGTTTTCCATATGGCAATTGATTGTCTATACTCTAGAAAAGTCTGGTGCCTCACTTGCAATGCTGAAAGATTTGTTGGGTTTTCCTAAAAAATATGGATAATTTTTTCATCTAGTGGAGAAATGTTGTGGTTCCTTTGGATAGGTTGTTGTGGAACATCATTTTTCCTCATATTATTTGGAAACTATGGCATGAACGCAATGACAAATTGTTTCGTGATATTGCCCTGCCTCTAGTGGTGATAGCTGAAAAGATTAAGATAAGCATAAAGGAGAATTGTAATGTCTTGAATGGAGTTAAGATGGATTTTAATTATGGAGTTACTACTGGTACAAAAGATAAATCATTGGGTAAAAGTACAAACCTGTGTCACACTTTTATAAAGGAAAAGGACCACAACATGCAAACTGTTCAACTTTAACGACATAAAAGATGACATTTGTATTTAGAATTTGAGGATGATGTAAACTAAAGAAATGTGTAAAAATGGATTAAGTTTATGTCTATAATTTTTTTAAAAAAAATTGAAGAAGAATGTACATAGTTTTTTAATTTTTGAAGTCCATTTTTCCATTGCTGAAAACTGTTAAAAATATGGGGTCTAGTTCCCTCCAAACAAGTATATGCAAATAATCTATTTTTACCCTAATTTGAAAATATGTTATAGATAAAATGTATAGCTAGTGCAGAAAAGAAGAAAGATTGGTTTTCAATATATATTTTCTCCGTTATAACTGCTCAAAGTTAAACTTATCTGAAATCGACAATTTTCACCTCCCTCCAAATTTCCCCTATCAAATCTACACTAGTCAGAAAAAAAAATTACATATTCTTGAAAAGAACTCTCTCCTCTAGTGTTAAATATAAATTTTAAATTTTTTTTATATGATTTACTATTTTATTTATTTATTTGAAGCAACATCTTCTCGAATGTTAAAATACCTACTTGTTGTATTTTGAAATTATAATATATTAGATCTAATCAAAATGTTATAAACTTTATATGAAAATAATCTTGACTCTGAGCTCTACAAAAGGGTATTTTTAATATTTTTTAAAAATATCATTAAAAAGAGTAAGGGTTATTGAAACATCAATTTTCTAAAATAATTTTATTTCTTTGGTAATTGGTATAAAACATGCATTTAATAGACATTTCCAATTGGAAAAGTTTAACCACTTATCTAGCTTAGCTAGAATGAATCTAGCTAGACCATATGTTTGACAAAAATTAATTTTTATTTAGAAATACTCAAATTTAGTTGTGCTAATAAATGGTCTTGAAACGTGACACAACTTTGTGCTTTTACCCCATTCTCCATGCGGGAGAATGCCATATGGCTTTCTCCTCCTCCTAGCTGTATTAAAGCCAATTTTGACTGTGTGACAAAGAGGAATTTGGGCCCTGCTTGTTATGGAGGTATAATTCAGGATGACATGGCCAGCTTTCTTGCTATCATGGCATTCCCCATTGGTGTCTAGACCAACCACATGGTAGAGGCAATGGCTCTCCTTCAAACATTAAAAATTATTAATCAGGGAATGCTCTCGAATGTGTGGATAGAAGGCGATTCGATGAATATATTAAACTGCATAAAATAAATTACTAAGCCATCATGGTTTATCAAGGATATTATTGATGAGGCTTGCATAATCATTAATTGTTTCAAGAATGTTATTATATCGCATAACTTCAGGGAGGAAAATTGTACTACGGATGGGCTGGAAAACATTGCAGTTAAGGCCAAGGACATCATGACCTGGCATGGTGGTAGTGATTTGACTGTTGAGGTGAAGGCCAAGTTGGAATATGATCTGACTCAAAACAAGATAGCAGATTTGGAAAATCTCAAAAAGCTCTTCTGAAAATATGCATGTCATTAAATGCAGTAAATAGGGTTACAGAAAAGCTTGTCTTTCACAAGGTTGCTAACTGCGGACATGCATATACTTGCACTTTTAACAATTTGAATTTGGCTATCGTGCTCTATCTCTATCTTGTTTCCGCTATTGCTATTGAGATCTTGTTCTTGAAGGCTATCATGGGTGGTTGGCTTAACTGTAAAGAGTCGAAGAACTGTAAGAAATGGAAGAATTATACTAATGTCTGGGATAAGCTCAACAAGGGTGGCATCACAACCTACATGGAGTGCATTGATGGTTCTAAATATGTTGTCACGAAAGCTATTGTAGAGAGTTGGAAGGATGGTACTATGGTTATCAGAGGAATGGCCATTAAAATTACCAAAGACCAAATTGTTGAGGTGACTGGTTTGAATACCAAGGGCTTGAAGTTTTATAGAGATAAGAATATATCCCAGAAGGCTATTCAACACTTCCAAAAGTACAAGGTAGAGACTAAGAGTCTAGTGAAAGATTCTAGGGGTTGTTATGATATCAATTCCATCAAGGAGTCCTGGGAAAAGGTGCTTACTGTTGTTATGGAGTATATATCCCTAGATGTGAGGTATAAAAGGGCTCACTCTTACCATTTTTTGTTGTTATGTCATTTCAGATATAAGGTGAGGGTTCTGTTTCCTTTCTACCTTTTGCATCCTCTCCATCGTAGTAGTATCAACAAAAGGAAAAAAGAGAGCAAGCTCATTCTGCATGAAGGCCTCATTCTTCTTATTGTTGAGCATGTTAAGAAAATTGCGGTTAGCATCCCTCTTATTCTCTCACCTAGAGACTCTAGCTCTGCTAAGGCCTTGGGAAAAAGGATTCGGGTGGGGGAGGACATGGTAGAGCCGACAGTTAAAAAGTTAAAATTTGAAATAAATAAAGGAATGGATACGGACTCTGATGGTGAGAGTGTTGACAATTATGAGGAAACTGATATATCCCCCACTCCCAGTCTAAAGACAAGAGTACAGAGTCCCTGTCAATTTTGGTGAGTGTTTCTGGTGATGAAGGGGACAAGTCTGTGTTTTCCCATATCACCAAGGAGAAAGGGATTGACCCTAAATACATTAAGGGGGATGTGGGTGGTCAGAAAGTTCATATATTTTTCAACTATGTGAGCTTTGAAGATCATGATGTTCCCATTTCGTTGAAGCTCAAGGTGGTCATGGAGGTGCAGTCGGTGAGGAAGGAGGATGATACCCCTAGTCTAGACATGACTGAGAAGGGTAATGTCCCTTCTTGGTCTAGGAATATACATTTTTCTTGAATGCTTGACATGCAGGAATAGAATGTGCAACTCCTTCAAGATGACATGGACGATAAAATTGAACCCCATTTGGAGTTCTTCAAACTGTGAAGGCAATGTTGATGTACTCATTTTGCCTTATAAAATGGGTCTTTAAGGAAATTAAAAGCCTCCATTTCATCTTCCATGCCCTATCTGCTAGAGTGGATCTTATCCAAGGAAAACTGGATTCTGGGTTAGCTGGGATTGATGGAAATAAGGACAAAGAGGATGAAAATAATTTGAAGAATCTAAGAGATAGATTTGACATCCTGGAGAACACTATGAAGAAGAACATGAAGGATAACAACATTTTTATGGGTTCTGCTATGGAGTTCTTTAACTCCATAAAATCGGAGTTGGATACTAGTTCTCCAATTGTGAAGATTGAGGATCAAAAAGAGGAAAGGAGGATGCAGGTCCGGGAAAGCGCACACGTTCTACCAAAAAGAAGAAAATCCAAGACAGGATCTTGGAACTCTCAGACTTTAATGTTACCATCAAGAAGGTGTTTGGGGCTAAAAAGGAAGTGAAAGGTACTCTCCTAGAGTTGGCCTAGATCTTGTTGTTCCCCTACTTTTGTGCTAGATCATTTTTTAGTTTTTGGTTATTGGGTGGTTTAGCTAGTTTCTAGTTTTTTGTCTCTGGTTTTTTTTGTTGGTCTTGGGTTTCACGGGCTCGATTTTAGTCCTGTTTCAATTTAGTGGTTCTATCGCCTATTTCTATTTTGTAATTTTTGTAAGGGGTTTCAGGTCCCCATAAAACATGTTTTTACCAGAAATAAAAAAACAACATATATATGATTTTATATCG
This sequence comes from Thuja plicata, assembly GCA_018584345.1. Taxonomy (NCBI): domain Eukaryota; kingdom Viridiplantae; phylum Streptophyta; class Pinopsida; order Cupressales; family Cupressaceae; genus Thuja; species Thuja plicata. The sequence continues at coordinate 2,914,021 of MU227760.1, forward strand.
GATATCAGATAGGGTTGTGCTTCTCAAAATTTTCACAATGAAAACTAAGAAATGCAGTCTACGAGTATAAATTATTTTTACTTGCAAAAATCAGATATCTGATATAAAATTGGATATCTGATATTATAATATATATGATTAGGCTTTCGTCCCTTGGCTTTTGGTTTGGCCATGTGTATTGACACGCAGGCCTACTAAAAATTTGACACACTTTTTATTGTGTTTTTGGATGAGTGAAAAGAGGATTTTTTCACATTGCCATTTTTTGGCATACCATGATCCTGTACATACACATATGCTCTTTTTTAAAATGGAAAATTTCAAGGACAAAGTTACATCCCATGAACGTTCATGCACTGTATTTTTGACTGACCATATTAAATTTAGTTTTGGTCAAAGATTACGAATGCCTTATTCTTAACATTCATGGTGTTAGAATATTAATATACCCAATCATGGATGTTTTTCATAAATGATAGGGCTCAATGCTCAGGTGTCATAAATTCACAAGACGCAATTTGTGACACTACATTAATTTTTGAAGGCTACTTGTATGGGTTGAAAGGATCTTATACTTTGGAGGCTTGATCATTTGTTAGTTTTATCATGTCCATATCTTATCTTTCTCTTAAATGTTCCACCTTTTCATTTTTTCTTTACCATGAGTATGACAGTGGGATCATACGTTGAAAGTGGGGCCTAAATATATTGTCGTAAATTATACACCATTAAGTAAGGTGTTCAATTTCACACTCTCCTAGCATTCATTTTAGTATTTAATATTTCTCCATGCATCATAGGACCTTTATTGGTTTAAATTAATATAGTGCATCTTATTCCAGTTGATTGCATCAACACTTTATTATTTGAGCATTTTTTTTAAATGTTATTTATCTTATTCCATTTAAAATTATATGGGTCATATGTCATTTCAATGTTCAATGCACCTTTCCCAATCTAAATATTATATCTTTTCACATAAATTACATTTCTAGAATTAAGATCCTATTATAATGTGTGGCTAAAAATTTGAGGCAATTTTTTTGGGATGGTGGTGGTTTTTAACTACTACTATCTGATGCTTTTTAGTCAAAATTATTGGAGGATATGATAATGGTCTTTCCATTTCTAGAACGAACCCTAATAAAAAAAATATCATTATTTTAAGTCATCCAAAAGATAATTTTACTTTGAAATCCCTATATAAGACAACACATAACATCCCATCACAACACATCATCATTTTTATTCCAATCCAAGAGAAATTATTCTTCTCAAAGGGTAGACCCCAAGATCATGAAACAACAAGCCACATCAATGCATCTTCAATTATGTTTCAATTATGATTTCAAGATATATTTTATGATGACCTATCACTTTATTGCAACAATACAGATGATTTAATGTAAGAATATTTTGGAGGAACAATCATTTCAATTTAAACATTTCAATTTAGATTTCTATTTTAAGTTAGAATTAATGTATCATTGAGTCCCAAGACAAGAATTGACTAAGGAAAAGCCCTATATAGCCTCAAACACCATTTTTTCTCCTTGGGTTAAGCTGCATGTCCTAGCAAAGTCAAAATATCAAAAAATTCCCAAGATTTAGAGTAAAAGTGTTAGTCCAAAGTTGCTCATAAAACCCCTGGACAAAGCCATTTTGGGGTTCCATTCTCCTCCCAGTGTAGGTTGTGGTTTTTTAATAAATATATACATGGTCTCCAAGTCCCTAGAGCTTTGGTGCTCAAGAATTCGCATTATAGAACAAGGGCACAAAGATCTCCCATTTTCCACCCAATTTTAGCTCAAATTTTTGTGACATGTTCCTCTTCAAATCCTCTTTCAAAATCTTGGTGGTTTTGTAGCTATCTATTTTTCAATTATCTTTTCATGTTGTCCATTGTAACTTTTGTACCTTCTAGCCCTAATTCTCACATTGAATTCATATATTTTCTATAGATTATTTTCAACTCAAGCTTGAAGCATTGAATTCACTTTGTGCTCAACCCCTTTCTAATCAAATTGCAAATTGATTCTATTAAATCTATTCTCCCAATGTAGTCATTGTGAAATACATTTCATCCATAGTTTGAATGCATAAACTATTGAAAACCCATTTCCATCCATTACAAATAAAAATTGTTATAATGAACATATGAAGTAATTTTTTGCAAGTATATCATATAAATCAAAGCTTTAAAAAGTACAAAATTTATATTCTAGATAAGTTCCACAAGAGTAATTTTGACAAAATTGATTATATGTCAAAAGATTAGTACCAATTTTTTAATCACCAAGATCGAGAAGGCATACACTAGTTACATATTCTTATTTAAAATCTTCAAATTAAGCTAACAAGCTAGGTCTTCTAATGACCTAAATAATATTTCTCTTCTAAGTCTTTAAGAAAATTAATAGAAATGTTTATAATTTTTCTTAACATCGCTCAATCTCATAAATTGAACAATAATTTTACATGGTGAATAATAAAATAATTAGTCAAATCCATTTCATCAAAATTAATGACAACACTATAATAATGGCTAGTGAAACTTAATGAAGAAAATCAATTAATACAATTTTCACTAAGTTTTCATACCATTAAGCTATGAATGTAATGATAAATAATTTATAAAATGAAGTTTTCAACACCAATAATTTTTAATACAATTATGTATAAATGATTATAATAGTATTTCTTTGTGATACCAATAAACATCAAATCATCATTTAAATAATTGTAAATAATATCATTCAACTATTCAATTTGATAAAATTATTCAAAATTATTAAATGTAGAACAATATTTCCATATA
>MU227760.1:2937874-2953259 GCA_018584345.1 Thuja plicata
TGCATGGAACACATTCCCAAAGTGATGGCTTATGAAACTCAACAGGGTGTAAGATACTCAGAAGCAAAGTAGGCTCCGGACAGCAAATTGACAATTTAGCAAAATGCAGAATTAGGTGACCCCCTCAAAATGAATACTCCCTAAACATGTCAGAATTGGAAATCAGGAGCTGGGACCCACTGCATATGTCAAATGAAAGGCATTGAAACCTCTTCCAAATTTATATCTCACGAAAATCATTCGGGCACCCTTTTCAATATCTCCAAGTGAGTCTTCTTACACAATTTTTCAAGGGTACTTACTTTGCTTAACTGAAAAATTTAACATGGTCACTCCAAATTTGTTCCAAATTTAGGAGTACCAACACATGCAACGATAAGCCGATAGGAATTTTGATTTTCAAGAAATTGATATGTTTTTTAGAGTGCCAAAATTAGAGAAGAAAGATGTAAATGATATGCAACAATCCTTAGGTAATGAGGTTTTTTCACAATTAAATTTGATCAATCTAAAAAAAGTTAAGAAACAGTCAAAAATGAAATCTTATATATTTATTACAATGTTGTGATGGGGAGATTGGGATAGACTAGCTTAGCCTATGCTCCCTGATCCTTATCTTGGATCACTTGTGTGCTCTACTCACACCCTATGGTCTATAGGACTCCTCTTCTCAATTGGATCCCCTGACATGGCCCAATCTGACCACCAAAAGTAAAACTCTCCTTCTTCCTAGCTTGCTTGCACACTTCCTAGCTCCATTCCCTTATATAGACTAATAAGGGTTTTTAGGCTTGCTCCTCTCCTCAGGCTTTGACAAGGGTAGATATGACTTCCAAGGTGTTTTTTTCATCCAACAAAGTGACTCCAAGGTGCTGAACAAGTTGGCTTGTTACCTGATTTCATAGTTTCTTCCCAAAATAGGGTTACTAGGAAAGAACCCCAATTAGGCCTCCTCTCCGGGTTTATAGGACTTCTAACCCACTTCCTTCACACAACCATGGCTACTCTTCCATAGAGACCTATATTCAAATTCTCAACCCTCAAATATTTTTAGGGTTTTAGGTCTTCAACTGTCTGTACAATGCCTCAACCAGAAATGAGGGTTTCTAGGGCTTTTTAGGCTTAGCAGAGTCACAGAGTTTGTTTGGTTGAATAAAAACTTCCAATGGATTAGTGGGACTCTCTCCATCATACCAATGAGTCCTCACTCATCCCTCTTGAACTGCTCCAAAGGGTTTGTCTTGAAGTTTCCTCCCTTGTCCTCTAGAGCTTCACCAATGCTAACCACACCTAGCCGGGCACTGTCTAGTCTCGCCTAGGGATGGGTCAAATAATTTCTTGCACTTACATTTTGGGGCCCTTCTTGCATATATGTACAGTATAGGGTTTTTACTACCATATCCCAAGGTTACATTATGTTTCCACGGTGGGGATAGGAGTTACAGGCCCTACATTACAAACCTCTCCAGCCTGGACAGAGGACTGTAGATTCAAAATAAAAACAAGAGCACACACCAGATAACAAAGAAACTAATCAAAAAACACACAAATGAAAGTAAATATACTGATACAAATTTATAATGCCAAATATTTCATATGCTTTCCATTAACTCTTCCCAATCATGCCATTATCATTGACTGGCACACACAATTACAGTCACAGTCTGGTTCTTCCAATTCAAAGCCATACACAAAGATTTCCAACCTCTGGATTAGGGTTTTTCTAATCATAAATAGTCTTCTTTTTGAGGTTTCAGCTTGGTTAAGGCTTAAAGCCACTTGGGTAAGGTTCTAACCCATATTAGGAAAAGTTGGTATGCAACTTTTTGAACAACTTTTGTTGCTTGAGCAATTTTTTGCTCACTTCGCATCCTAGGACCACTCTTAGGTCTAAAAAAAGCACACATGTGCTAAAACATTGAATACCCCTATTTTAAGACTCTGGCCCATCCTAAGATCATGTGACTTTAGGATGAAATCATTCCCTGAGTCACTGTACAGTCAAAAATAAAGACCAAGCTAAGACTCTAGGATTCTAATTACAAGCCTTCATTAAGAAGTTCTTTCACAACAAAATTTGAGATGATGGGAGCCCTTAGAAGGGTGCTCCTGCACCATACTCCCCCTCAGCACAAACTAGGGCACTTTGGGGTTGAGAAGGGCTAGGTCTATGCCTAGTTTCTTGAACTGGCTTTCCTCTACCCAGGTAGCTTCAGACTCAGGTTGCCCTACCCATTTGATTAAGTGTTCCATGTACACTTGATGCTTGGTAGACTTCTTCACCCTGGTTTCCAAGATATGTTCTTCTATGGAATGCTTCCTCTTTGGCATGATATTTCTATCTATATCCTGCAGCACCCTTCATGGATCTTCACTTCCCTAGGCTATATCTCCTTTGAACAAAACCAGGTTAGCCACATTAAACACTGGTGGGATAGCCAAATCTTATGGCAAGTCCACCTTATATGCGTTTTCACCATAATTGGCCAAAATTTTACAAGGCCCTACTCTTCTCATCTACAACTTAGTAGGCATGCCTTTTTGCATCCTTGCTTTGCTTTGATGAACCATCACATAGTCCCCTAGCTGAAACTAAACTCCTTTTCTTCTTTCATCTACCTTAGCTTTTAGCTTTTGAGTGGACTCTAAGATAGCCTTCTTGACTTGTTCTTGGACCTCCTTGATAGTTTGATTAAAATCCTCTGCTTGGCCACTCTTCATCTCCATTGAACCAAGGTCTCTTAGTTCACATACTCCTCTAGGGTGTCTCCCATACACAACCTCAAAAGGACTCCATCCTTTGGTCCTATTCAAATTGTCATTATAGGCATATTCTACTTGTGGAATGACTAGATCCCAAGTTTGCCCATACTCCTTGGTAAAACACCTTAGAAAATTGCCTAACACACTATTTACAACTTTAGTTTGACAATTTGTTTGTGGATGGTAAGCTGAGCTGAATGAAAAATTAGTTCCTAACCTTTTCCATAAGGTTTGCCAAAAATGACCCATGAACTTGCTATCTCTATCTGACACTATGCTTAATGGGAGTCCATGAATCCTTACAATCTCTTTGAAGAAGAGATGTGCTGCATAGCTTGCATCATGAGTAGTTCTACATGGAATGAAATGACTCATCTTAGAGAACCTATCTACTACAACATAGATGCTATCCATACTTGATTTTATTTTAGGGAGTCCAACCACAAAATCCATGCTTACACACTCCCAAGGCCTATTTGGAACTGGTAAAGGTTGATAAATCCCTATATTGCTCAAACATCCTTTAGCTCTTTGGCACACACCACATTGTTCCACATACCTTCTCACATCCCTTGCCAACTTAGGCCAAAAATAGTACCTTTGTACTAACTCCATAGCTTTTTTAATGCCAAAATGCCCACTTAAGCTTCCATTATGCTTCTCTTGGATCATATTTTCCCTCACGGATCCCCTAGGTACACATAGCTGATTGCCCTTGAACAAGAGTCCATTTTGAAGGGTATAGTCTGCATACTCACCATGGAAGTGATTCTCAAACTCTTGGCACACCTTATGGGATTTGGAGAAGTCTTCATCCTCCTCATAAAGGTCCTTGAAACCTGCTATTCCAATGCTTTGCAATTGGACTTCTTGGACAGTCAAGAGCTTCCTACTTAAGGCATCTACTACCTTATTGAGATGCCCCTTCTTGTGCTTGATAGTGAAAGTGAAGGATTGAAGATACTCCATCCACTTCAAGTGTCTAATGCTAAGCTTCTCTTGAGTATTAATATAGCTCAAGGCTTGATTATCTGTGAACACCACAAATTCTTTTGGAAGGAGGTAATGCCTCCACTTCTTGAGGGATTGCACTAATGCATATAGCTCTATATCATAGGCTAAGTACCTCTTCTTTGCTTCATTGAGTTTCTCACTGAAAAATACCATAGGCCTTCCTTCTTGACTCAATACACCCCCTACTGCAACACCACTTGCATCACATTCAATGGTAAATAATTTGTCAAAAGTAGGTAAGAGTAAGATAGGTTTGGTAGCTACATCTTGCTTCAATGTTTGGAATGTTTTATCATCTTCCGCAATCCATTTGAACTTAGTCTTAAGTCCTCCCTTGATGGTATCAAGTATTGGTGCAGATATGCCACTGAAATTTCTCACAAATTTCCTATAAAATTGTGCCAAACCATGGAAACTTCTAACTTCAGTCCCTGTTTTAGGGGCAGGCCATTTCAAGATTGCCTCCACCTTGCTTGGGTCCATTTTCAAAGTGCCCTTGGACACCACAAATCCCAAGTAAACTAGTTCTTGATGCATGAACTCACATTTCTGAAGGTTGATTGCCAATTTTTCTTCATGTAGCCTCTTCAAGACTAACCTTAAATGCTCAAGGTGCTCTGTTTTGGTTTTGCTATAGGTGAGTATGTCATCTAGGTACACCACCACAAATCTGCTAGTGAATTCCTTCAAGACCTCATTCATCAACCTCATGAAGGTGCTTGGGGCGTTGGTAAGCCCAAATGGCATCACAAGCTATTCATACAATCCATCTTTAGTTTTAGAAGCGGTCTTCCACTCATCTCCCTCCGTAATCCTTATTTGGTGATAACCACTCTTGAGGTCCAACTTTGTGAAATACATAGCACCCCCTAAAAAATCCCTCAAGTCTTCTATTCTTGGAATTGGGAACCCATACCTGATAGTGATCTTGTTGATGGCCCTTGAATTAGTACAAAGTCTCCACTTACCTCCCTTCTTGGATGCCAATACCACCAGGACTGCACATGGACTAATACTTTTCTTGATCAGTCCTTGATCCAATAACTCTTGTACTTGCCTTGCTACTTCTTTGTTTTGGTCAGTGGTAAGCTTGTAGGCTGCCTTGTTAGGAAGAGATGCACTGGGTAAAAAGTCTATTTGATGACTTATGACCCTTCTTGGAGGAAGTGTTGTAGGTGCTCCATCACTTACAATGTCTTTAAACTCCTCTAACATTTTCTTCACCTCCTTAGGTGTCTCTGTCTGCAACTTGTGTTCTTCCTCCTTTGGCTTCACAACAATGGCACAGCCCACTAGTTCATCATCATGTAACATGTGTAAGAATTCCTTACCACTACTAAGAAACACACTAGGTGTCCTTGAGGCTCCTTCATCACTCTCTGTCAGAGACTGAATCTTGAATGTTCTGCCATCCTTCTTGAAGGAAATGGAGTTCTCTTCTCCATCATAGATTACTTTCCTATCAAATTGCCAGGGTCTTCCCAATAGGAGATGGCAGGAATCCATGGGCATGACATCGCAAAGAACCTTGTCCTTATATCCTCCAATGGCAAGCTCCACCCATGATTGCTCATTCACTAACACACTCTGCTCTTTATTCAACCAAGTCACCTTGTAAGGGTTTGCATGGGGAATCTTTTTAAGTTTCAACTTCTTTGCTGCCTCATCTAATATGATGTTGTTAGTTGATCCTGAATCAACTATCACCTTGCAAACTTTGCCTTGGATCTTGCATCTCACTCTAAATAGGGCTCTTCTTTGCTTGGGTTCCCCTTGGGTAGGTTTCCTTATGAGCACTCTTCTGAACATAAAATTCTCCCCTATCTCTGATTCTAGTTTACTTACCTCATTAGTGCATGAGCTACTACCATCTTCTTGGGCATAGGTTACCCTCTTTTCACAACTAGAGCTTGTGGGTTTGTCAGGACACCTATAAGCAGGGTGTCCAAGCTGTCCACATTGATAACACTTCATTATGGAAAAGTAGGAGCTACTCCTTCCTGTACTTCTTCCACTGCTACTCGGAGACCCTCTTCCTCTGCTGAAAGTACTCCTTGTACTGGTATCTGCAACTTGATCCAGGAATCTACTCTCCCCTTGGTTTCTTGAGTCACCTCCTCTTTGACCCCCTCTAGAGTCTCTACCCCTGCCTCTATTTTTGGGGTTAGGTTCTTGCTTCCTTCTCTACTTTTCTTCTATCTTTTGTGCCATATGTTGACACCCCAGTACTGTGGTAGGAATAAACAAAATAATCTCCTTTGCTATGCTCCATTTTATCCCACTCAAATACCTTGCCACCTTGATGCTCTCCTCTTCTTTCACTTTGGACCTTAGGCTTAATTTATGAAACTCTTCTGTATAAGTGGAAACATCCATCTCTTTTTGTCTTAGATTCAATCTCCTTCTATGCTACTGGATTTCATAATCTGCAGGTAGATAAGCTTCTCTGACTTTATTTACCATAGCCTTCCAATTGGCAATTGGATTCTTTCCTTCTTTCTCCCTTTCTACTTGGAGATAATTCCACCAAGTTAGAGCTTGGCATCTAAACCTTGATTTGGACACTTTGACATTTTGTGCCTCAATGATCTCTTCACACTCGAAGTGATTCTCCATACCTTCTACCCATTGCATGACAAGTTCTGTGTCCATTCTGCCGGTAAGAAGTGGAACACCTTCAAGTGCCTTGCTAGAGATGGCATTTATTGCCTTCAAGAATTGCTCATCTTGAGTAGGAGGATCAGGTGTAGGCACCTCATCATCTATAGTCTTCTCTTTCTCTTTAGCATCCTATTCCTCCATTCTATCATTCAGTTTATCTACCTTTGCTTGAACATCATCCAAGAGTTGTTCCATCTGAAACAATCTTTCTTGCAGGAGTCTATTTTCTTCCTCCTACTCTTCTACTTTCTTAGCTAGGTCTACATTAGTTACCATCTTCTTCTTCTGAGATGACCCTACTGATTCTGCTGGTGGTTAAAACATCTACTCTCCAACTATCCACTTCCCAAGCCTCAATAGGCTCTGATACCAATCTGGTGAGGAGATTAGGATAGAATAACTTAGCCTATGCTCCCTGATCCTTATCTTGGATCACTAGTGTGCTCTACTCAAACCCTATGGTCTATAGGACTCCTCTTCTCAATTGGATCTCGTGACCTAGCCCAATTTGACCACCAAAAGTAAAACTCTCCTTCTTCCTCGCTTGCTTGCACACTTCCTAGCTCCATTCCCTTCATCCTACCAAAAGTAAAACTCTCCTTCTTCATAGCTTTCTTGTAGAGATGACTTCCAAGGTGTTTTTTTCATCCAACAAAGTGACTCCAAGGTGCTGAACAAGTTTGCTTGTTACCTGATTTCATAGTTTCTTCCCAAAATAGGGCTACTAGGAAAGAACCCCAATTAGGCCTCCTCTCCGGGTTTATAGGACTTCTGACCCACTTCCTTCACACATCCATGGATACTCTTCCACGGAGACCTCTATTCAAATTCCAAACCCTCAAATATTTTTATGGTTTTAGGTCTTCAACTGTCCGTAGAACGCCTCAACCAGAAATGAGGGTTTCTAGGGCTTTTTAGGCTTAGCAGAGTCACAAAGTTTTTTTGGTTAAATAAACACCTCCAATGGATTAGTGGGACTCTCTCCTTCACACCAATGAGTCTTCACTCATCCCTCTTGAACTCCTTCAAAGGGTTTGTCTTGAAGTTTCCTCCCTTGTCCTCTAGAGCTTCACCAATGCTGACCACACCTAACTGGGCACTGTCTGGTCTCGCCTAGGGCTGGGTCAAATAATTGCTTGCACTTACATTCTGGGGCCCTGCTTGCATATATGTATATTATAGGGTTTTTACTACCATATCCCAAGGTTCCATGGTGTTTCCATGGTGGGGATAGGAGTTACAGGCCCTACATTACAAACCTCTCCAACCTGGATAGAGGACTGGCATATTCAAAATAAAAACAAGAGCACACACCAGATAATAAAGAAACTAATCTAAACACACATAAATGAAAGTAAATATACTGATGCAAATTTACAATGTAAAAGATTTCATATTCTTTCCATTAACTCTTCCCAATCATGCCATTAGCATTGACTGGCACACACAATTACAGTCACGGTCTGGTTCTTCCAATTCAAAGTCGTACACAAAGATTTCCAACCTCTGGATTAGGGTTTTTATAATCATAAATAGTCTTCTTTTCAGGTTATGAGCTTGGTTAAGGCTTAAAGTGGCTTGGGTAAGGTTCTAACCCATATTAAGAAAAGTTGGTATGCAACTTTTTGAACAACTTTTGTTGCTTGACCAATTTTTTCTCACTTCACATCCTAAGACCACTCTTAGGTCTAAAACAAAGCACACATGCGCTAAAACATTGAATACCCCTATTTTAAGACTTTGGCCCATCCTAAGATCATGTGACTTCAGGATGAAATCATTCCCTGAGTCACTGTACAGTCAAAAAGAAATACCAAGCTAAGACTCTAGGATCCTAACTAGACCCTACACACACCAAATGAGCTCAAGGCTTCTTATTCTAATTACAAGCCTTCATTAAGAAGTTCTTTCACAACAAAATTTGAGATGATGGGAGCCCTTAGAAGGGTGCTCCTGCACCACGTTGCCAACACAAAATAACATTCAATCATATGATAAATTCTAATTTATCACTAAAAACCTCATTTGAACCGAAATTATAATTATAAGAAAATTCCCTTTATCAAATCCATGAACAAGAGCATCACTATCAACAAAAAAAAAATCATATATCAAATTGGGCTTCAAATAAATATAGCTTCCTAGAAAAAAAGAGAGAAAATCTAATTATAAAAACAAAAAAATAAACTAATTGAAAAAAGTTTAAAAATAACTAATTTAAAAAAATAAACTATAAACTAAATCAATTTAAAAAACCAAACTAAGAATCAAAAGAAAATCATCTTATAGATAGATGATACTACTTTTTTTTTTTTTTTATAAGCCCAAAAGAAAACATAGATTAACTTGCTATTTCTCAACTAAATTATAAGAAAAATCCCTTCATCAAAGCTATGAACAAGAGCATCACTATCAACAAAGAAAAATTCATATATCAAATTGAGCTTCAAATAAAGAGAAATTCCTACAAAAAATAGAAAAAATCTAATTATAAAAACAAAAAACTAAACTAATTAAAAAGATAAAAAAAAACTAATTAAAAAACTAAACTAAAAACTAAATCAATTTAAAAAACCAAACAAAAATTGAAAAGAAAATCATCCTACATAGATGTTACTATTTTTATTTAAAAATTTTGTAAGCCCAAAAAAAAACCAAGATTAACTTGCTATTTTTGTTTTTAGAATGTTTGCAAACCAAACTTAACATGATATTGTTTATTTTAGAATGTTTGCTAATTTCTAACAAAAAATATAAGGAGAAAATAACTGAAGTGTTTTCCATAGCCGGAAAAGAAAACTATCAGGAAGAGGGCTGACAACTATCCGGCAAGAAAAAGTCATTTCCGAGAGCAAAGCTCCCACACAAAGACTATCGGCTTAATTATACTAGCAGTCGCATGCTTTTGTGCATGCAACAATGAGCTGATAGGTTTTTTTTGATTAAAACAGAAAATTTAAAATGATATTTTTTTACATTGAAGTTTAATTTGGTTGTTTATACAAAAAGTAAATTTGTTGCAGGTAAGATGTTAGGGATCGGTAAGGAAATCACATGATCTATTCTTGCAAACTTACATGATCTATTCTTAGAGCCATCTAGGTGTCTCCAACTTGTTAATTAGACATCTGACTATATAATTGTTGGTTCAAAAAATAAATGCAAAACAACATAATCTAAGTAGACTATCAAACACTTCACCACAACACATTTTGCTGACATAGATTGAGTACAACACTTAAAATTGAGATGTCAATGTAGTCATGTTCTAATTATAAACATTTAATAGATTTTTTTTAGAAAAATATTGAAATTCTAGTTCCTCATTGGAGTCATCATATCAACAATATATCTTGAAATTTAGAGTTCCCACCTTTAAATGATATATACAATAAAAATAAGAAATTTGACCCAAAAATGTCTTATATGGAGACAAACTTGACATACAATTCCATGTTACATATAGTTGTCAATCTGCCTATTATTAATGGAATCCTTAGTATAGACTGGTGCTCTCCTAATATAGACTGGTGATCTCCTAGTTCGATGTAATTGGCAAAATGTGCCTCACAAATATGTTGTAGCCTGTAGGTTTGATTATCTATGGTTGGTGGGTGTGAATATTAGCATGGAGTAGTGCCAAGAATCAAAGTTATTGAATGTCTACGGACAAAAAAAAATTCTCAAAAGTCATATTTGTCTCCTAGTTCTATGATTAAGTTATCAAAGAAAGTTTTAGTGTAGAAATTTGTAAATGATCACCATGAAGTGGGAAACAATTTTTGATATTGAAATACAAAGGAGGATGCTGCACGTTCTCAAGAAATTTTAGTATATAGCAACACTAAATTGTTATTTTTCGACAAGGCGTGAAAGAAAATGCATAAAAAATATAGAAGTTTTATTAACAATTCATCCATAGTGCTCGCAATTTATAAACAAATTTTTTTTTCAAATGAAGACCAACCTACCATAATTTTTTCCAGAGTAGAGCTCCCAGAAGACAGAGTACGGTCATGCTCTTGCTTTGTTCTTTCTCTAGCTATTTAATGTCTTTGAAACCCACTTTAAGTAGATGCCCATTGAATTCTAAATTATGTCTGAGAATTCCAAAATGTTTTGAAGTATTCTAAAAACTTGTAGTATTATCTCTTAAATCATGATTTGATATCCATGATATTTACTCTAATTTAAATTTTTTGGAATACCCTTATATATTTTTACTTGTAGACTTTTAGTCATAGATGTTGGTTCTTAAGTTTTCTAATTCAACTATCTTTCCTGGTCAAATAAATTGTTAATTTTATATACATTTTAATATATTTGAATTTTGAAAGAACAAAACAAAATTCTCATCAAAATAACAAGGGCTACCAAAATGACTAACTAATTACAAACTTAATGGCGATTACAAACTCAATGATGAAGGTTGACAGTGAAATTCTTCCTCAGCGGACGACAAAAGGTTGAGATTGAATAGCGGTGACATCTCCTTCACCGAAGGAAGCTTTGCTTCCATTTCAACACCCACAAGTGATTCACACTCATTTTGATCATTTGTCGTCACAATTTTCTGAATTTCTTGGTAAATATCTATCTATCTATTGTCATAAAAATCAATATCCCCTGCTTTACCAAAAAGCAACAAACCCACCATCAGGCGCACCATGACATTGATTTAAAATATAAAATGAATCTCCATGCTTCTTAAGGTGTTTGACAAAAGACCGGGCGCAAAAATCCATTGTGCTATTTTGCTCAACTCAAGAGGAACAATAAAAAAATTTATTTTAGCCCTCAGACCTCTTGAAGAAATCGCAACAGCATCATAAGCCCTAACAACTTCTTCTATCATACTGAAAGTTCCAAGCCAGACTCTCTTTCTTGGTCGGATCTTTGATCTATGATACTAATTGACTCTCATTAAGGACTCACGACTCTCATACCGCCAAAAAAAATTGTTGGTATATTTCCCCCAGTTTTGTTGCAGATTTTTGTTGCAGGAGAGTGATAGTGTGTGGATGAGTGTGTGAGAAACATGATGCCTCTTTGAGATGGTATGCTCATAAAGATCTTTGTTCGCCAAAAATAGCTGACACCAGCCACCAGTACCAGTGTTCACAAAATACAATTTGGAGAAGAATTCGTCAACCTCAAATGCACATTTATTTTTTGTGGATACAAGTATGACCAAATTAAGCAATAGAACATGAATTTTACAATATTTCTTCAGATTGTGAATATGATGATCTTCCCATACTCCTCTTCCCCACTCCTCTGTAGTTAACTTGTAATCCATGGTGCATATGTATCTTGTTTCCAGACGGTTAGGCTTCAAGATTACGATGATGTATATTAGGAAAAAAAACACATAGGTTACAAAGATAAGGGTCCGAAAAAATACAGATAGGGATAGAGTAAAAAAAGAAACATCGATGAGTTCAAAGGAAAAATAGATAAGAGGATGAGTTGGAAAAATAAGATAAGAGGGTAACAAAGTCAAGAGATTTGGTTGGGAAAAAGTATCAGTCAGAGAGGCTGACAACTTTTCGGCTTAAAAATTCATTTTCAGGGAGCTTTGCTCCCACACAAAGCCTATCGGCTTAAAAATGAATGTCTTACTTTTAAAATTCATATTAATTTAATTTAAAATGATAACTAAGATAGTGTTGACTTGAAAATATTTAAAAAATAACAAAAATATCTAATTGATAATATCCTATAAAAAAAATAATTAACAAGTGCCATGTAGTGGCTAGTATTTGCCTATAATTAATTATGGTGATAATATTTAATATAATTTAATTAAGTATAATAATTTGCATTAAATTATGAGATAATTTTTAAGCAAATTCAGAATTAAATTAATTATCTATATAAAAAATTTTTAGTAAATTTACTATAGTTTTTAAAAATAATTATTTAATTTAAAAATTTGTATAATAATTATTTAATATTAAATTTGTATAATAATATGTTAAAAATTTGTATAAGTTAAATATTTTTTATATTTTTTAATTCTATTTTTCATTCTAACAACTTTAATTTAAATTTAAACGAATAAGGTGAAAAGAAAAATAGAAGCACTTGAATTAATTTGTGATATTTTAATTTTGTTTTACTAGCCAATTGAAAATATTTTGACAAAAAAGGCGGAAATGTGATAGTGTGTCCGGAAAAATTGGCTTGAAAAATGTAATAGATATATGTTTCCGTAAAAATCATGTATAAGACCCCAAACTTATTAGCCAATTAGCTTGAAGAGAAATAATTTTCATCATTTTGAAACTTAAATATTTGACATGTATACTTTTGAAAAAACATTAAAAATTTTGAAAAACAAAAATACTTAATTGTAATTGGTTGAAATACATTGTTTTAATAACTAGTTAAGAAAAACTCGTTGCAATAGTATCTAGCCTAACAAAAAATACTAATAATATATTAAATTGAAAGAATAACCTATATTATCAACTCGATAATTATAAACCATAACAGTAGATTGAAAATGTATGGACTCATAAACTAATGAAAACTTGTAAATTATTAAAAACAACATTGACCATTAATCATTCAATAAACTAACCTGGTTCACATACGTGCATTACCCGTACGAGACATATGTACCGTATAAAATGTTTTTGGGAAAAACAGAGGATTTTATTTGATGCAAGGTATGGAAGCATTAACAAGACATGTAGAAATATGTAACTGAACAGATAAGGTGCATGAATTTGGTTGACATAATGCCTCACTCAGATTTCGTGTCATGGAAATGGAATAAGTTGCATTGAATATAGTTAAATGTTTTAAAAACTCATGCATTGTGGTATTAAACTTGATTTCCTAACCTGTCTGGCTACCCTACAGGTAAATGATCTCGAGACATTAGAATAGATATCTATCAAGTCTTAAAGGTAAATTTTCTTGATTAGATTTCTAAAATGATTGTCAGCTTACTTTATAGCTAACTTCTATGAATAAAGATCAAGAATCAAGACTTCAGTTAAGGCTTGGTTCAAACAGCCATTAAAAGTAAAACTAAAGAACAGAAAGATTATATTCAGATTATAAAGAGTTTAACCATTAAAATGCTGATGTTTGTAAACCTTTCTCATAATGAATATCTGATTTACCAAAACTCACTCTTCTCCCTGAAATTCTACAGCATGGTGACTCTACTTAAAACAAACAAATTACGATTCTTCATCAAATAAGACCACATGGATAACCATTGACTATAATCTTTACTTACAGATTCCTTTCATTTTAATGATCAATTTTATTAACACTCCGTTCTCCTATCGCCCTACAGACAACTCATAAATCATATGATGCAAACACTCTACGGAGTTATTAAGCTTAAGAAATGCCATGACCAACATTCATATGACTGTAGCAATGAAATACTACTGCCATGAATCCCAAATCAAATCAAATTATAATGTTAATTCTATTTGATGACTTATTTTTCAAGAATACTTAGTAAAGATTAAAAATATGGCCACCAATCCTAAAAACGAAATTGAGTCTACATACTACAATTGCTAAAAACAAAATTGAGTCTACATAATACAATTGACCTAATATTATGCTTAAATCACTTACATCTGTCATAGACAAGAAGAGATTAAACATGTGCAAAAATATTTTGATTGCCATATAAAATAATCGGTAGGGTAATTACCATATACAATCATATTATAAACTAAACATTTTATAGCGATTAATGATATCAACAAATACTAGTGCTTATTGATATCAACAAAGCCTACTACATAGGTCGCATTTTGTTTATAAATGGTTTGTTTATCAAAATTAGACAGATAATATCTAAACCAAAATTTTGGAAAGCAGAAAAGGCCTCTTACATCAACGCTGCAACTTGGGGTTTGAAACTTTCGGCCAGATTCTCGAAGCTGCGGGCCAACTGAATTTCATCCAATGTTTGCTCAAAGGTTCCTCCTCCTTTCTTTGCCATTTCAATCAGGATGTTCATTGTCGGATCCCTTCCAAACATGATTGTGTGAAGTATCATTCTGGGATCTGCTCTTTTCATTTTGTCCACATGATAGAGGGGATCCCCTCCGCCATTGTTTCCCCCATCGCTCAGGAAGATGACTACTGGTTTTTTAACGTCCACTAGGTGGTGCCGGGCTCCTTTCATCAATATTTTCTCTGCTGCATCCAACCCTGATGAATAGGTTGTTCCTCCACCGGGGTGATACGGAAGAAGTCGATCAACAACACCTTCTTCCAGATTTTCCATCTCCAATGCGAAAGATGCACTTGTGTCAAATAGAACCACCGACACGCTATCATCAGAAACTGTTCTAAGTCGGGCTTGTATGAACCTCAGAACAGCCTCGTAAACGCATCCAAGCCTACAACTATGATTATTGAACTTTGTCATAGTGGGCATAATGTCTGAAGAGCCCATCGAACCTGATCTGTCAACGATAAATATGGCATGGTGCGGGACATTCTTAGAGTGATCACAGCCAAAATGATGGCCATCATCAGTTATATAACCTGCAGAACTTAAATTCTGCCCACTACTCTTGATAGGTGTGTGCCAGAGTTTCTCAGTGCAATATGATTTGTCAGAAGCACCTCCCTCTTCTGCCTCATGCTCTTCAGACTTACAATAGTTATTACATCTGTCAAAATCTTCCCTCTCTTCTTCAGTGCAAGGATCAACAAACCTAAAATACTGCCAGTAAGTGTCGTGACTCATCTCATCTTTTGGAATATCCACATCAGGTCCATATTTCACAGTTTCGTGCCTCGCGCCATCATAGAGGTTGCCGGTGCATCTTTTGGAGCCCGGACAGAAAACCAGATGGATATGCCCTCGACCCTGTTTCTTGCAATACATGTTACACATTTCTGCTTCCCCTGTCTCTCCCCATTTATACTTGCGGTCTTGAATATCAATATCTTCGCC
>MU227760.1:2955773-2968587 GCA_018584345.1 Thuja plicata
AATTGGAGCGATCTGATCTGCTCCTTTCCATTACCACTTGGAATGTAATGCACTTCTTAGCATCTGGAAACAACTTGGGTGTTATTGCAAACTTGTCAAAAATGTGATAGATGTAACCCAAATATGGACACGACCCAGCAATTTCTAGTTCATCTTCATGAGCGTTAATCTGATCCACTTGGCTCAACTGCACAACTTCTCTAGCCAGAGCAGTTTTCAGGACATATGAAAGGATGCAACCAGGAGCATCTACAGGGCTATATAGCATAAGCTGACTCTGTGACCCAAAGATTTTAATTTTCGCCTCAAGTTGTTCCAAATCAGATATAATGCATTCTCTTGCATTCAAAGGGATTGTCTTTAAGTAGCTCATGGTATCACCCAAAACATAAATATCCAGCACTATTCCAGGACTTGCGTGCCCTGTATCCTCAACATCACTATCTCCACCTTGACGTTGTAACTGCCTGAAGACGAGGAAGAAATGGCCATCAACAGAAACGCATGCTCTCAAAGAGTGCTGCTGCGAAGGAAGAGAAATATGCCTTGCCTTCATCATAGGCCTCTCGTGGATTTCAGCCACCCTTGCCCTGTTGGTATCATCGACCAACAACAGCTCCATTTTCCCGGGAATTAAATGCATCCATGTAATGATCTTGCTCCCCTTGTATGATTCCAGATTAACCTCAACCCCAGTCCCGTAGACCTTCCGAAATGGCTCGTCAAATCTATGAATTACAATCTTTGAACTCTCTTTTCCATAGAGTGCCATAGATCTGGTAACCTCATCTACAGCCAACAAATCAAATCCCCTCCTGAATATATGAATAGGACGACCCATGTTATTCATATTGAAACCAATTTTGGGACAACAGTACAGATACAAGGAGGAATCCGTAAGATTGTGGATAAAGACCATCAGCTCTCCTGACTTGAGGATGACTACTTTGAATAATCTTTCATCGTGAGGGTTAACGACTGCTAACTCTACTGAATCTCTGCATGCTGGGACAACTGGACGCCCACAGTTGCTATTAAACTCAGATGTGTCTTTTCTCATTGGAGTCAGTTCACCAACTTTATAAACAATGGCCAATGGATGTTCCTCCTCAATTGATGCCGTCACCTTAAGCTCCAGTTGCCGGAGATATGAAAAATGCCCCCAAGGTTTAATGGTCGTAACTTCTTCAATATATCTGGTCACTAAGCTCTCATTCTTTACCGTGGACATCTTCTTCTTCAAGTCTTCTACAAACTCATCCTCGGCTTCTCTGGAGCGCCTCTGCTCCGCCTTCCCCAAGTTCACCTTCTTCTTCTTAAACACAAGAGCTGACAACTCCTTTATGTTGTCCATGAACTTGCATTTACTGTCCTTATAGACTTGACAGCACACCTCTTTGAGAGTGTCGTGAGATAGGAGGGCATCTAGATCAACAGTGGGCAGAGCATGGTGGGCATCAGAGAACTTTTCAAATTCAGATCGGATATTGGGTGGCAGACTGCACGTGTTTTGGGTTAACAAATGCTCTTCCATAAATGTTAAAGCAAGAGGCTCGTGCGAGCTGAACAAGAAGCTGGTGAAAACTAGATTTCTTTCCACGCACCTCAATTCAATAGGAACCGTGTTTTCTACCCAACTTCGAATTGCAGAAACAGAGGAGGTCTTATTAACAAGATAAACAATTCCTTCTACTTCTTTCTTTCCATTAGTAGATAGAACAAATTTAACTTTATCACCTGAGAATGGGAAATCTTTAAACTCGTTCGCAGGCTGCAGGAACTTCACCTTTCCACTGATCTTTTTGGAGCAGGGGCACTGAGGAGAGCACTTGGCATTGACTTCTTGCCCATAAGAGATAAAAGGCGTTGTGTGCTTTCCTTGACCCGGGCTTTCAACGGTAATTATGTGCTCCCTGTTGCTACCTGTAAATTTGATGTCTGATCCGAGCAACAACACCCTCTGATCTCCATTACAAACACTATTCTCCCCTGCTAAAATCATTGAGAGTTCTCGATGCAGATCCTCAAATCTGTCGCTGTCAACCTCCATGTCAGAGCATGAATCCAACTCTTTTGTTTTCTGTAAATTTGTGTGCCCATCTCTGTCTTTTGTTGTGCTGGTTTGGCCACCCACAAAAAGGAGAACGTGATGGCAGAATTCCGGAAGAAGTTGGAGAAAAGCTCTTTCTAACTCTTCTGCTTGTGCAGAGCTCCTGGCTGACTCTCTCATCTTCAAAGACTCCTTCAACTTTCCGTGCTTTTGAAACTCCTGGGGCTGACCATTTTCCAGGAGATCTATGAATTGATTACTGCTCAGTCTTGAGTAATCAACATTGGACACCGACGACCACATTTTCAGCTTATTGCCAAACTCAGAAGCCTTCATGGACACCTCTTCTTTTTTGGTAGACTTCCTTGGAGGTCTCTTCTCCGTTGTGAGGAAACAACAGTGCTGATACCCTTCACAGAAAACCACTTTTCCATAACTGTTCACAGCTGCAACATTTGCAGTCGCTCCTGATGAAGATTTCTTATTATTTGCTCCTCCTTCAATTCCTAGCTTATAACCAGGCAAGAGCTCCACATCATTCTCGGAGTTCTTCACACTGGAGACTTGAATCCTTCTGGTGCGCTTAGCTTTTGAACAAGCATTTGTGGCAGAGGCAGCCAGAGTTTCAAAAGGATAACTCCCTTTCACACACACATACACGCTATCACAAAGCTCAACCAGGTATCTGATGAAATTGCAAGAAGCTTCTTTTCTAGAGGCCTGCTTAAAAAGCTCACCTTCATGCCAGTAGAAAACCACCAGGCTACATCCTTCTCCAGGAAGACTGACATATAATCCAGGCTCCAACAGCCTTCCTTCCATCTCTGCAAGAACAGAGTCATCCACCAGGCTTTCCTTGCGGAAAATGTTTACCATCATGGTCTTATCTCCATAGAACCCAACCGCAGGTAAGCATAGTTGATTCAACGAATTGAAATTTATACGAACCCGCGGGGGTTCACCTAGGTAGGCAGAGGCAGAAGAGGGCACAAGCTTATTACACAGGCTCAGAACTTCATCCTGTGGAAGCTGTACCTTCTCAACAAAACTATAATCTTGCTTGTCGGGGACAATGCGCATAACCCTAAACAGATTAGGAGAAAGCGGTTCCACAACTGCGCTTGCATTCACACCTTCACCTTCATTTTCAACATGCAGTGACAAAATGTCAGCAGACGCCGACGTCTCTCCCTCCTCGCTATACAAAGGCATAGGTGACTTCTCTTTCATGGAATGAACGATGGCAAGTTCTGGCATTTCATTCGTAGGGAGTGAAACAAGATCGGACATGGCGAGCAGGTAGATTAAAAGGAGATTACGCGGAGACAGTGACAGAGCTCAGTGCAATCGATTGAAGAAAACGCCTATACGCAGCGAGAAACAGATAGACTTCAAAATTTAGGCCAGCAAAGTTATTTATGCCGCGGATGGGGAGGAGTCGAGATATACCTAGAACACTGACATGAAAGAGAATTTTGGGCAAGTTGCGCAAATGTTTTCTCAAATATATGAGTATATATAGCTGAGTATAAATTACTTAAAATTTAATATAATTAATTACTAGCAATAGCTTCTGGGTGTGTAATGGGTACGTCGAAGATATATAGAAGATCAATTAATGAAAAATTATTTAAAGAAGGAAGGGGTAGATAGAGGACAACAACATTGCACATCGTGAATACGTATAATTCATTTGAGAGTTATGTTTTGAGGATGACAATTAATTACCTATGAGAACATCTACTACACTGAATGTGGAAAATAATTTTACTATTGAAATCATACCCTATTGCATAAATTAATTTTTTTAAACACATAAATTAAAACAGGGCAATTTAATTCAACAATGTCTCACTTGTCAAACTATAAAAAGGCCTTGACTTTGGCCTCAAGTGAATTAAAAGTGACACTTTGATCGGCCTGTCTGAAGGGGAGTGGCTCATCAACTTAGCAGATCCACCATGTCTAAGTTTGTCAGTTTTCCTTTGCTCATGTACTATGCCCACCATGATAGGATTCTCCACTTGTTTATGATCTTTTGGATGCATTGGTATGCCAAGTGGTGGTTTGCAAAGATCAATACATGTAAAATAGTAGCACAAATGCCCAACCTAATGGTTCATATTGTGTTCTTCTGCATGGACTTTGTTCTTCTCATCTCGCCACACTTATCCATTACACTTGTATAGTCCCTCACAAAAACTAACAATATATTCACAATAACACATGGATTTATTTGTCTCTGAGATAATCCATTAATGCAACACGTAGGGATGTTTAATTTATGGTTTTCAATGCCTAGATTATATTCTTATTCTTAGTTTAGTTAGTTCAGAGTGTCTATAGATATTTTGTTTGTTTGGGCTAAGGTATATTTGTGTGTTTAGGCTTTTTGAGCTTTAAGGATTTAAAATGAGTGAGAAAAATTAGGGAATAATGGGTATAATCAATGAGAATGCACTCAACTTCACTCAGTTTCTAGGTTTTGTGACACTGTTTAGATGTGGTGTAATCTGCAGCTTCGTCTTAGCCATTGAGCTTTCCATTCATGTTGTAGGCCATGAGATCATCCAATAATTGGGAGACACTTTCAAAAAGTGTTGGGCAATTCTACAGATCGATTTCCATTCTTTCATGATGCAGGCCATGAGATCATCCAATCATTAGGAGACACTTTTAATAAGTGTTGGGTGATTGTACATATCACTATTACTTAGATCATCACTTGGCTTAATCGACCTTCTATGCACATTACAATGAGCATTAATTGTCTTTATTTTTCATACTACAATTTTAAAGTTATATATAATTTAATGATATTTAAATATTTCTAACCATATTTTCCTAGGTATTATATATATTATTTTGCACTTCGTTTTCACACCGACATTACATCTTGAAACTAATTTTAGTCTTCCCTAAATAATGAGTTTAAACAAATTGTAATCTTCTTTCTAATTGTAAGGTTTGCGGTGTTTAGAAACACTTTAGGAGAATATTTTTATTTCTATATTGAAGCTCCCTTTAGATAAATCCTTTGATATAACTAGTTTTATGATTTTGAACAAGGACAAAAAGACAACCTACACAAATGTGTATGTGGTATATGTGATTATAATGCAAATGCATTGTTTTAATTTCCAAATATAAATGCTCCTAGAATGATTTCTCCTTGTTCGACCTGTAGTTACATTTCTCTATGTTTTTAAGTGCACAATGAATGCCTTTAAGTTCTTAAGTGCAGCTTTAAATCACACAAATTTTTGCCAAGTCTAATTAGACCAACTAAAATAAATAGATTAAAAAGTCTACAATCAATAACAAATAACAGAAAATTGATCCTAAATAGAAAAAATGAAATCCAAAGACAAAATTTAATCTGAAAGATTATATATATATATAAAAATATATATATCAACAAAACTTAAAATATAAATTAAAATAAATAAAATGACATAATATACAATTTCCCCTTCATATCAAATATTAGAAACATTGAAGTACCTTAAACACATGAGTGGACACCCTATAACAAAACCGTAATAGTCAACTTTCAAAATAAAGTGGAAGGTATGATTAATCCAAAGTATCATTATTGTGTACTTTTTCTATAACATGAAGAGGAAGTAAGAACACTTCACGTGGCATGTGAGTTTGTCGGTGCCTCCACGTATTTAGAGAAAAATGGTGGAGATACTATTAACATTTTAGTAGAACAACCTGATTTGTATCTTTAATCCACTATGTCCTCTAGCTACGCAAGCAAGTTTTACATGTGCACATTTTTCGCAAGTGGTGGGTTGTTTAAAGCATAAAAAAATAGGAGATGAAAATGAACGGCCAACGTGTATTTGATGGTTTTTGATGCCTCTCAGACATTGTGAACTGTTGATTGAGGAAAATCAGCTCGTCCACTTCATAGAAGGGAATGCCTTCAATGTAATTAAATGCATTTGAAATAGAATTTATATGTGATATTGCTTTGAAGTTTCAACTATATAGTTTTGGAGTCAAACTCATTGACCTATATTCCATGATCAAAGGTTCATAAGATCTCATTTCTTATTAGATTGGATGGAACACTTGGCCCACTCATTGTATCTAGGTGATGCTCACAAGGGTGAAGTATTGGGCGTTCCCGGGAGGTCACTCATTCCAATATCACTCCAACTCAAGCATGTGTAACCATGGAGTTCCCTCCAATGAGTTTCACTCAAAAAATACAAAAATTGAACCCTAATAGCGATAACATAGTTTGATTTGTTGTGGAATGTATCTCCTACTTATTAATTGAACATTCATATTCTCATAACTTGACTAATAAATTTAAAGTGATCAAATAAAAAAAATGTTCGATCCCTATTATTAATCTTCTATCAAAATAACATAACAAGACAAATTAAGAAAAGTATTTACCTCATCACCACAAGATATATTTCCCACAACTTGCTTCTCTCAAGTGTAATATCGGTTGACACAAATATCTCCACATATTTGTGTGCCCCATACTTGCACTATGTGCAAGCACATTTTCTTGGGTCCCCTTAGACTTCCTATTGAGCATCCTACCGACACATCTAATTATGAGGTGCATGATACGGCTAGTGCACTTGATGAGAGAATAGGTCCTCGCATTTTAGAGAAGAGGAGGTGCATGCATCATTCACTGAGAGTATACTAGTAAGACTTAAACTTGTAATTTCATAATATATTTTATTTTAAATGAATATTTATAAGAGATAAATTATTAAGACTGGACTAATGCTTATTTACATGGTCTATTTAGGTTTAGTTGATTTCCAAGAAGGACATTCAACACAGGTCCAAGACGCCACGCTCTTGGCCATTTAATTTGTCCTTGACAGCTACACAGTATATATTTATGCACTTAGCCATTTGCATTTTTTTATTATATATATGTTGGTCATTAATAAAATTATATATTAATTAATATTTTTTTATCTTATTTTATTTTTCCAAGACACACCTAGTACGAGGGAAGTGTAGCAGTGCCCATTGATAAGGGGAAGGTAATTGAATGCAAATTTGATTGAATTAAGAGTTTAAAGAACTTAGAAGCATGTCGACATAGATTGACAGTTTCACATACTAATTATTTTTATGTACAAGAGATTATGGGTTTCAGATCCTTGTTGACCGCTTCGACATTGGTAGAAGAAGAGATGATCGAACAGGTAAGTTTTTATTTTATTTTGTGATTAATAAATATGTTCATATCACCGATAGATATAGGCTAACTTGAATAAATATTCTACTTGTAAACATATATAGGTTGAGGTTGGAAATGTTAGTGACATCCCTTCACTACCATGTACATATACAAGGACTTTGACTATCCTAGGAGACATAGACTTGAGGTGATCAAGAATTCCATTTTAAATTTCAATTATGGTTCAATGTATATTAATTTTGATCGTTAATTTTTTTTGTAAATCATTCTAATAGCCTAAATTTTCACCCTTGTATAAATTTCCATTTAGTATTCCCCTCAACTTAGTATAAGACTTAAAAAACCACGTCATTCTCCTACATCCACTCATCGTGCAACCTTATCACCTGCTTCAGAATTTTGTTTATGCGGCATGTTAGGAATAGGATACATGCACATCACAGAGACATTTGCGTGATGCACACTCATCCAAGACGTTCAGAATATCCTTGGAGCATTACTTGAACTACCACCCTAGAGTTGTAATGCCCAAATCCACTGCCCACTGATGCAAAATATGAATTCAGCCATTATAAGATGATTTTGGGACTTCATTTGGTCCTCTTCTACTTCTTCTAGATAATTTTGGCTTACACATTGATCATTCTCAATATCCATTCATTTTCTCACATTATTTTCAAGCTCTATATACAAATTTGGAACAAGCTCTTTCCTTTGGGAGCCCTCATCTTCGCTCATGTATCCACTTCATACCTCACAGAATGGAGAGGAGTTCATTTCCTTATCTTGTCTTACATATTTGAGCATATTATACCATCTCTATAATTTTCTTGGTATTTTATCGTTGTATGTCATTTATCTTCGGTTATCTATCCTTGACTTTGTGTCTTCTTGGTTGTTGTAGAGATGGAAACACCAAAGCATTGATCTGATTGAGGCAGCTCAACAAATAGCCACCCCAACGCTTTTAATTATTTTTCTGTGTGCAAGTTTTGTTGAGATACAAGTTGAACACATCGTCAAACATCGAATAAGGTATTATCTTCTCCCATCCTTCATGATTTTCATAGCTTGAAGTTATCTTATTGTCACATTTAGATTCCTATTAATTAGCCTAGACAATTTCTATTAGTTTATATTTACTTTCTAATATTTTGTTGTTGTCTTTGTACTTTATCTGTATGGGACGTTAGTGTGCCACATCGGCGTCCTATTCATGTGTTGTCATCTGAGACCACAGGGGTGTCTAGGGCAGTGAGCTTGTGGAACTCAACCTTTGTTCTAAGTAGTTAGCTTTTATGTTTGCATTAATCTAAATATTTTTATCCGATAGTGTGCTCTATTTATTCGCATTGATTTTCATTCAATGATCAGTTAGTTTAAGGTTTCTTTCATTTTAACATTTTAGTTAGTTAGAACTCTTTTAAAAAAATATTATATTTGATCTCCCTAGCTCTACGTGCTAGTTGAAGTGAGGTAGCGCAAGGGAAGGTTCATCCCTTGAGACTTTAATCGGTCTCTAAGTCGGTGTGCTTTTTCCTTCTCCACAATCGTATAATATAACTAATCTCAATTATGGATTGAATTTTTCTTCTGCAAGATCCTTTTGTGTGTGCGTATTTGGGTACCTAATAAGAGAGACACAACACATCAATAAGTCATTGCATTAGTTCAAAATGGTTAGATAAGCATACAAAACCACCTAATATCGACCTTGTTATCCTAGTTTTCAACATGCATCAAAATAATCATAAACAAGAAGAGATTGCATTTTAGAGGTCCCATTAATATTATCCTTCAGGTATTATTAATCAACATTTCATAATTACATTCATTTTAAGAAAATGTCTTTTTGTACTCTAAGAATTGATCACATTCCAGAATTTCTAAATTACAATTCTGATCAATTACAAAGTGCATTCAAGCTAAATGTATTATACAAATGTTTTTTTCATCTTTCTTTTCATGTCAAATCAATAGTACATTGTAGAATAAAAGGCATAATTGAAAGTATGGAGTAGAGGTCCCATGTATTGCCTTGTGGTTGGATTTTGGTGTTTGCATATTAGGTCTCCATTGCTGGTTGCATATCAGGTCCTAGGTCTTCATAGTCCATATTCATCTGCATATAGGTCTTCTTAGGGTTTACTTGCAACATGGTGAAAAAGATGTTAGATCCAGTTGGATCTAAGCAATACATGGAACATAAACAACACATAATCAGTCTTTCTAAAAATTGCATATCAATCTGATGAAATAAATGTAATGAGAAAACATTCATCTATAATATCTGAAGAATAGTATTAAAGGGACTTGTTCTGAACATGAAACCTTTTGCTATGTATGATCACTCTGATACAAGTTGTTCTTCTCTATATAATCAGATATCTGAATAAAAGGGACTTAGTATTACCATATGAGAAACCTTTTTCATAATTAGATCAACCTATGAGTTCACCAAATAACACAAACCAACCAATATTCATGAGTGAATTTTATCTTATATCCAATCACAAACATTGACTGGTGCATATGATTTAATGACCTAATAAGTTGAGTGTTACTTTGTGTGCAAGTGGATAGATATCTATAACTGAATACAGGAAACAAAAGAAAATGATGCAATGGATGTCACGAACCCGTGCTCGAACTTCATATAAGGCATTATATGCAAAAGGATGGTTGATATCTCATAAGGTTTTTGATCATGTACATAAGAAGGATGAGATGCAGACACTCGAAGAAGTTAAAGATGCTACAGAAAGGACATGAACAAAGAAAGTTGGAGAATTGCAGAATTGAAAGACTCTGAAGATTCATTATTTTTATGCAATTAATGGAAAGTGTGAAAGTGCTATTACAGTAAGTGCTTCTTCACATATATCTAGCTGCTATACATTTGTTAAAATTCACTTTGAAGATCAAAGTTGAAAATCTCATACATAAAGATTATGCATAAACTGTGTTAAATGAGAAAATGTTGACAGAGTAAAAGCATGGAACAAAAATGTGAAAACTACAAGTTTGGACAGAATTAATAGTCTCAAATCAGCATGGGTGTGAACATATAGAGAATAGACATAATGGAAAGGTATTACAAGAGAGCATGTAAAATTGATAAAATTGAATATGCAGAATGGGTTTAAGTAAAATCCATGGGAGTCATGAGCCCATGCTCGAACCCCATGGGTTTATTTTTTCCTAAATGTACATCAAGAAAAAAATAGTGTATTTCTACATTTAAAAAAAATAGTGGCATATTAAACAGATCATGT
The DNA here is from genome assembly GCA_018584345.1 of Thuja plicata. NCBI lineage: Eukaryota > Viridiplantae > Streptophyta > Pinopsida > Cupressales > Cupressaceae > Thuja > Thuja plicata. The sequence goes on from MU227760.1 coordinate 2,966,290, forward strand.
TAAAAGCTAACAGAGATGCTCGGTACTGTCATCAAGATTGTAAACTCATAGTGTTTTTCAACATAATGTTGCAATTAAAAATCTTATGTATGTTTCTTTTTCAAACAATGGAATGTCATTAAACAGAGAAGCATATATTGTGCTTATTAATTACTGGTATTTGAAGATAGCAGTAATGATGTTTTTATTAAAACATTCAAACAGTGCAAATCCCGTGGTTCACTTCAAAATGGAGACAAGCATCAAACTGACAACTCTAAGTGTGGGGCTCGATAGTGAACAGACGATAGTTCAAAAGTTGTATGTGGGTTTTAACTATAGCCAAACATCAGACAGAGAGTATCGACATTACATCAAAACACTAAGCAAGTGGAGATCATGTTAAATGCAGAAAGTAGAGAATGAACAAACAACAGAAGGAGTCGACTTATCTGTATGTGCGAAGAGATGTGTCCTCATGTTTCCATTTATGACTGTAGCAACTCGCATGAAAAAATGTGAAGCTTATGACTGAAAGATGTCATAAAGCTAAAAAAACAAATGTATCCACTCCATCTTTCAGTCATAAGATACATTTTTTCAAAAATGCTGAAGAGAGTCACGGTTTCCAGAAAACCCACATGATGGAGTAAAATAGTCAGAGTTTGGTTATGTTGCCCGCGGGTTTGAAGGAGTGTTCCAGCAGTGGTGGTGTTTTATTGTCGCGCTACATACTAGGAATAAGTATGAAGCTGTGGCTGAGATGACTAAGCAGTGAAGGCCAAGGTTCACATGGACTACCCAATATCTCGACCACAGTTCAAACGTCACTAGCAGTGGTGTAGTTCCATGTCACACAACAAACTGGGGATGAGTCCTAAAGTTGTGGCTGGGACATCCCCAGTTTATAACCAAATTTCATGGGCTTGACACCTCAGCCACAGCTTAGGACCATTCCAAGCTTGCCGTGGTGTTTAATCTCAGATGTAGTGGTGGTGGTCACAAACATAGAAGAACTCCCCGAGTCTTCTTTATACACTGCAATCATAACCCAACATGGTGGTAAGACATCAATACAGATGGAACCCGAGTTACATTTAAATCTACAGTGCCATTTGTAAATGGCTTCGAAAACACTTTATCGTCAAGTGTTCCTATCTTTCAAAGCAGACTAAAGATAACTCACAGAGGAAACCCAAAATCAAGCAAAGAAGGGAAGACCAAAGATTCTATATCACCGAAACATTCTAACATTAAATAAAGTGCAAGTAAACTTACAGTTGGGGCCCGTATTCAAGCAAACAGCAGATCAAAAGTCGCGGCCTTTGAAGTGACATTCAGAGAAAAAGATGCCATGTGTTATGGCAAACAAAACTACATCTTTTCCTTCCTATTAAGAGCTCGAAACAGAAGTTCTTTCCCACAGAACATGGCGGATTTCATTGCAGATGATCATGGTTTTGAAACCAACATGGCGGCATTACAACAGAAAAACCTAAGATGCAAAGCGAGTCGATGAACAGAATGCAATGTGTTTTACTCAAAACTGAAGTCTGTTGACAGATGAAGTAAATGCTATGTCAGTTCCAGTGCATCAACATCCCTTCTATGAAGCCACATTGGTACTTTTAAGTGCCATAACATACTGCCACTGTCTTTTCTTTGAAGATGGTCATATCGACATCAAATTCAAAACAAATTGTAGTTACCTCCAATGCTCGGGTGTGATGTCGATAGAGTTTATGTGTGGTGATGATGTCAAGTAGTGGTTAGGGTTATATTCCTCTTGAATATTTGCTAAGTAGGGTTTTAGGGTTTGGATATCATGTATTCAAATTAGGTTGATGAATTTAGCAATGAGATGTATCATGTTAATAGATCTTAAGGGTGCTATTATTTTGTCCAGATTTGGGGGAGTTAATTATGAGTTTAGTGTCTTGCTTATGGTAAGATAGTTTTGGAGGGAAGACTATTTTGAAATAAGCCATGTTGGCTATTTAGGAAAAGAATCTGCATGTTGTTAGGGGGGTCAAATTGGTGGAGAATTAGCTTAGTGAATTTCTACTATTCCTATAGCTGTGTTTTCTTTCTTTTTTTGTATCCTTTGAGTTGCAGGTATTGGAGAAGAGGATAAAAGTCAATTCATCATTCCTTGATGCCTTAGATTCCTATTTGTAATCACATTCTGTCATATTTTGGTGAAGAATAAAGCAGATGTTTTGGCTCATACATGTGGAGTTTTGATTCTATGATCCTATTTCATCTTTCTTTGCAAGTGTTGTTTTCATTGTTATCCAAGAGAAGTGAGTGTTTCTAAAT
>MU227760.1:2991368-3012746 GCA_018584345.1 Thuja plicata
TGTGTCCTAAGGGGTTGTATGACCCATTGGGGTGCACTTGAGCATTCAAATGGGTTGAAAGGGGTCATGGGGTATTCCTAGGGGTCCTAGTACGTGATAAGGTGTATTAGGACCCCTAGGAAGACCCCATGACCCCTTTCGAACCATTTGAATGCTCAAGTGTGTCCTAAGGGGTCTTAGGACCCGTTAGAACACACTTGAGAATTCAAATGGGTCAAAAGGGGTCATGTGGTCTGTTATGCCCTGCATCCCCATCCCTACATTTTGTGTGCAAAATGTTGGGTCCCCCTTTTTCTCTTTTATTTTGTTTTTGCTTGCGGCTTTTGCCTTGCCTTCATGTCTTTCTTTTTCTTTTGCTTTCTTTCTCCAGGGTTTTCTTCCCCGGTGTGTGTTGTTTTCTTGGTTTGGTTTTCTCCTCCCGGAGGCTGTCTTTTGTCAGAAGCCGAATTCCAGACTTCGAGATTCTCCACCACGATGTTCTCAAGGACATCGTCGCGCAGAATCCCCGGGCCCGGAGTCCGGAGGTTTCACCTGACCTGAGATCTCTGGAAGGAGGAGGATTTCTTTTTAACGCGTGTATAAATAGACTTACCTGTCATTTTCAAACTTACCACGATTAAAACCTTCGAGCACTTAGAGAAAAATAGAGCATTTTCAAAGCGATTAACAGAGTTTATAGATAATTTGTGATAATCAGAGCTTAACATCTTCTGCGTCCTCAGGTAAGTGCAAGTACTTCGTGGTGGTGATTCTGACCAGTTCGACGATTAGAGTTGTTGCAAGTTCTCTCGGTAATCCCTCCTTTCCTCCGCCTTCTACGTTTTCAGGTTGGTGTTTCTCCTTTCCTCTCTGTTTTGCTTCCATTTTCTGGTTTTTCTTTGGGTTTGCTCATTTTCATCTGTTTCATTTCGTTTCATTTTTCCGTTGTCTGTCTTTCATCTTCTGGTTTTGTCGCCCGTTGGTGGGTCGACTCTACCAAAAGATTATCTTCCTTCTATGTAGGGGTCGTTTGTCTGTGAAATCTGTAAATTGTGTACACAATGTAAATGACTGTATATATTTGTTTCTGCCTTGTCTGGTTTTCCCGCGGGAGTCACCCATGTGTATATTCATGTATATGTGTGCATATATGTAGATATCCCTTGTATATCCCCCCCATTCTCTATATATACCCCTCAGCTCTATGTATATCCTTCCGGGTGGCTTGACAGGCTAGTCGAGTCGCCTTTGCTTCTGGTTTTCCGCCTCCAAACTTACTTCGAGGAAGAAAACTGCCTGTTTGAAACTCGGCTCTCGGCCGGTTTCAAACAGGTAGTTTTCTCTCTCCTCCATCAAGATTGTCAGAGCCTCATTTATTTCCCATGCGCACAATTAATCCCAGCCAAGTGGCCTTTCCTTTTTGCGCGTATCGAACAGTTGGCACCGCCGTCATCGCCATCACATCTATTTAATGCCAACACACGTGGCGCCCATGTGGACCCAACAACTTGCCTTTTCATTCTTTCTTGTTAACGGTCATTTCTTCGGGCTTCGGGTCTTTTTACCACCACCACATCCGATGTCCTTACCAAGTGTGATAAAATCCCCAGACCCGGATGTGTAATAAAGATTCTCAAAGTTTACATTTGCTTTTCGGGTATCTTTGCATAAAACTAACTTTTCAAGAAAGGCAAACATCATAGTGGTAAGATTTCCCGGACCCCGAAATAATTATTTTAATAAACATGTTCTGACGGTCGCTTTGTCTCGCAGGTTCCCGGAACTATCTTCCAAATATGTCTGAAGCGTCTGCATCATCTCCTCCCGGAAGTCCAGAACTACCAACCACAACAGAAACCAGGGTAGCAGCAAAGACAAAAATGGAGAAGGCTCTGGCAAAGCTGCCCCTCACCATGAAGTTTGTGCAAGATAATGAGATTGTGGGCTCAAACATTGAGTCCAAGGTAAAACTGCTGACCGACGTTAATGTCAGAACTTGGGCAGAAATGCAGGCCCTAGTAAAGGTAATGCACATCCAGTGACGGGCTGGAGACAAACTTGCAATCAATGTCGGGGGTTCCGAAATCCTCCGGGCAGCTTGTTTCCCGTGCTCCGTGCAATCTCCGGAGCTTATTTTGACATTGGCAGCCAATTACAACTCTTCTGTCCAGGCCGTTATGCTCACAGCCGCATAACCCACGGGATACCCCACTCCACTGGTGTCCCTCGACCCAGTCACTTTCTAAGCAGGCCTAGGTATACCACAATTTGACAGGGCCACGGTGGTTACAAGGATTGAAGCCTTGAAACAATTCAATCAACTGGAGGATGCTGCCCGGGTGTACATGAACACCAACTGGCTCAAGGTCTCGAAGAGGGACCCAAAGAGAATGAAGATAGATATCCCTCGCTCTGAATTCAAGGAGAGCATCCAGATGGGGATGATAGCATTGGCCCAGGTATTTGGGCAACCCTCCGCCCAGGAGTTTGCCAAATGGATGTACTATTTCCTCCTCGGCATCTCCACTAAGGGAGAATTTTTTGACTGGGCAATAATAATCTCCAATCATGTCAACTTCCAGTTCATGGAATTGAACCAGAAGAAGAAGTTCTACATGTCTTCTTATGTTTTCTGGGCTTTGGCCCAACAGAGGCCCCACTCCAACGGCCTACTCACTGACGGAGTACTCGGGATTGGCCTAGGACAAAAAGTACCATGGGACCATTTCCCACAGATTCAATGGGAGGCCAGCTTCCCCAGTTTCTGCCAAGTAAATGATTCCTTCATTTACTACCACCTGCTCACGCCCACCCGAGATGCCGGATACCGCCTATCCACTGAGGCCATGAAGTTAGTTAGTAGTTATGGGCACTACTATATCCAGTTCCAATAGCATACCTACATTAGGGTCGTCGGCTTCTCCGGGAAACCCTACTTGTTGCCCAAGCATTGTGGGGACAAGATCGTGCTACTGGAATATTGCCGTCAAATGATGGAACTGCATACCTTCTTGGCCCACAAGAAGGTCCCCAATGTCTTGTTCCCAATCTCCTATGGGAACTACACCTACAGTCTGGCCGCTGCGAAGGAGGTAGACAACGAGCTGAAAAGCTATAACCTGCAGAAATTCTATCTAGCGCGGAGGAACTTTGATCCGCATGGGAAAATAGCAACAGCAATGTCCCGGGCTACGGAGCCCCATCAAATACACATGGAGGACTTTTGGGCTGATTGCCAGGATGACATGGATGTGCGCAGCCGACACTATGATAGAATGACGGCCGGAATGATGCAGGAACTAAAGCTCCAGAGGTTCTCGGTGGGTTTCTCAGACACGACCCCCACCACAGATCCCCAGTACAAAGAAAAGGGGATTGACAAAATGCCACTGCCGGTAATGAATTGGGCCACCCAGGAGGGGCCCACGATTGAGGACTTCACTCGGGAAGTAGTCGAGCGAAGTCACGTCTATTTCAAAAGAGTGTGCCCCGGGAGTATGCGTCAAGCTCCTAGACCGGCACCAAAATTAGCACCACAGCCGGTACCAAGATTGACTCCAGGGGCCGGGACTTCTTTGCAGGGCGCGGACAAAGGAAAGGGAATAGAAACAACTCCCTCCGTGCAACAAGTCCCCATACAAGAACAGATCAACCAGTCTATGGCAGCCTCCCAGCAAATGAGGGAGCAGTTGATAACAAGGCTTGCCAATCCCCCGCTCATGACCGGACCATTTCTTCCTCCTTCCTCCCCGTCGCTTGCAGCCCTGATGGTCAAGGCAACGGGGGTGGATCCCACGGAGGCAGCAGCAATTGCTGATGTGGGGCCACCTTTGGTCACCAGGAGGAAGAGAAAGCACATCAAACAGCCTAAGGCAGAACCGATGTCAAGGACTTCCCTCCCCAAAGAAGTAGAGATCCTTTCTTCCAGTTCCCCGAAACCGGAGAAAGAAGGTGAACAGGCAGAAGTCCCAGCCAGTCCCCCTCTAGAAGAGGAATTTGACTTATTTGTAATCGATGAATTCAGGAATTTGTAGGGGGAAAATACACAAGCAGGGGCAGAGATCCTAGAGAAAGAACAAGAGGTTGCGGACCAAGAAGGTTTGGAACAAGAGGCTGCACAACAGGAGCAGCAGGTAGAAGAGGAGTCAGAGCTGGAGATTATCTCCGAAGCTCCAGAAATGCAAGGTCCGGGAGTGGACCAACTGAAGCTAGGTGAACAAATGGCATCCGCTAGGGGAACCAGACCTTCGGGAACAACCATAAACCCAGCCGCCATGTTCCAAGGGCCACTCCTAGGAGAAACCTTCGGGCAGGTAATCACAGTGGCCCAAACTCTGAATCTCGGCCCGATACCTCCCCTACTACCAACGGAAGAAGAAGCCCTGGCAGAAAAAGAAAAAGAAGAAGAGGAGCAACATGAAGAGGATATTCCCGAGAAAGTCGATCAGGGTCCAGACCCATCAATTGACATCTAGGACCAGGCTGAGGGGATAGAAATTGAAAAGAATGTTGGTACAGAAGAGGTTCCGGCAGGGAGAGGGATAGATGAAGTATATGTTGAAAAGGAGCAGCCGTCACCGGACACTAGGAGAGAATCTGGAGGACAAAATCTGGCGAGAAGGCCACCTCTCCCACCTCCATGGCTGGTGAAAAGCAGGAAAAGAAAATCCCCACCCACTCTGGTGATCCCTCTCTCCCTGGCTGAAATGATGGCCCTAGCTCAGGCCCCGCCAAAAGCAAAGAAGGCCCGGACAGTTCACACTCTGCGAACTGAGCCAGGCGGAGAAACCATTTTCGTTGTGGCAACACCTCCCCTGGATGCCAATGAAGCAACCGCAGACCCCGCAGACTACAATGTTGCAGAGGTATCCCTGGGTAAAAGAGGAAAGCAAGGTGAAGTAGACTTGCTTAAGGAGGCAGCAATGGTAGTTGAAGCCCGGTATGAAAAAGAGGCCCAGAGGCTCAAGGAAGAAAAATAAAAGAACGCAAACCTTATGGGGTTGCTTACTAAGCTGGCTAGACCCATCAATGCCGCCCCTCCAGAGACTTCCACATCAGAAGAACTACCGCAGAGCAACATAGACTCCCTACAAGAAATGAAAAAGAAGGCCCAAGCAGTTGATAAATGGGTAGCCTTACAGATAGGAAACACCCGACATTTCCTCGCTTTCACTCTCCTGGACTTATACATGGCTAGGCAAATTATTCACCAGGCAGAAGCGTTGATTGAGCAGTGGGAGAGTGATGCCAAAAATTACCAGGCATGGAAGGCAGAGCTCAAAGAGCTCCTCGCCCTAGGGGAAGATATAATTTCTGAATCCAGAATTCTGGGTGAAGAATCATTTGATTTCGTAAGGGCTCAGCACTCCAGACTGGACCTCACATTGGAGGTAACCAAGCAACTGGTAGAGTCCTTGCAAGAAAAGGTAAACACAGTGAAGTATTCTTCCAATTTATACAAGTCCTTTGTAATAAAAGCTTCCGGTGTTGATCCCCTTAATACAGATACTTATACCCCAGAGGAGTGAGTTTTGATGAGTTTTGATGAGATGATGGCATCTCAGTATCAATCCCCGGAGGGAATAGATGGGGCCCAAATGGCGAAACTGACTGAAATGATACTTAAAGGCCATGACGCCGCAAAGATGGCGGATGAATTCAGAAATAATGTTTCAGACCTGGGGGAACTAGTTGAAGTGGCTAGACATAGAAGGGCTAGCCTAAAAAGGATTGATGAAGATGGAATTTCCCGCCTCCTTCAGGCCTTCAACGATAATAAGAAGCCTTGAGCGTACTCTGGGAACCGGGGAAACTTGAGTGGCAAGTATTCTTTATTCTTTTTGGGAACGTAAGTTCCCAGATCCCGGAGTCCTAGATCCAAAATTTTGCATTCTTTAAAGATGATCTGTGTCCTGGTCCCTGAGACTGACCAGTCAGTTTTAGAGGCGGTTAATAAAGACTGTCAGAAGGTAGTTGGGCATATCAAGAGGCATTGGCTCAGCAGTTGGTTTCTGACAAGGTTGTCTTCTCAAGGCATCATTCAAAGGTACACCTGGCACTTTGGAGATAGGGCACCGCATTTCCCATTTATGAGGCATGTAGCCTCGGTCCCCGACGGACCTACTTTCTACTTTCTTCTCTCTGGCTCTCTTCTCGAGACCGATTCTTCCGATGTATATTCTTGTCTTCTTCTTCTGACATGGCAGACCTATTCCATCTCCAGGTCTTTTGTAGGGTGGCGCAGGTAGTACCGGCCCCCAGATATTGTATTTTATTGAAGCACAATGAAATAGGGTTAGGGTTAAAGTGTTGTATAAATAGGCAGATCAGCCCATTTCCACGGGTCGGCAAAATTTATGTTTTTGTTGTCCATAAGAAATAGCAAAGTGATACCTCAGTTTAAAATTGCAGAGCTCAATGCTCCATTGTTTTGATCTTGTTAGTTAGATGCTCCCTTGGAGCCACCATTGTATCACGCACCAGTGCTCGCTGGACTAAATATTAATGAAGAAGGAAGGATTCTTGGCAATGATGTTGTTAGCGTCCCTGCTTCTGAGTTAATGGTATTTTGTATTTTAATGTTCTGTATGTCCTTTGCTCTGATATGTTAAAGTAGATTAACGACCTCTTTACTCCCGCTACTGATGAAATGCTAACTGATGGTTGTGTATTTCTTCGGTATTTAGTGTAGTCTTTCAGAGTATTGTTGATGTTCTGGACATTTCAGCATGACTGTAGTTAGATGAAACATTTCTAACCCTGCAGGATCTTTTTCGTTTTGTTTGCTAAGTGTAGAATGCTCTGGGAAACCCTTACTATATTGAATCTCCGGAAGAATGAGTTGAAGTAACCAGCTATCCCCCTCAAAAATAGTCACCTCTCCCAACTGAGCCCCACACTGTCGTGACCCGACACCCAGGTGCTTGAAGGCCCAGAGAATTTATTTTTCCTGGACAACCTTTGTAGGCGAAGTTGGCCGATTTCCCCGGAACCCGGTGACAACTTATGACTGTCGGCAGACACGGTCAGCAAAACCTCATCAACAAAAACTGGCACTAGAAGGAGGGCATGAACTCATCCCCTTCCAGAGATTCCAATTTTACACTTACTGAGGGTTCCCCGAGTTGTAGTTTTAGGAGACAAGCCTTCAGTGGGATTGGATCTTTTTCCCTAGCAAAATTTGAAAGAGTCCTTAGGTCTGCTCCCAACCCCGGAGGGTTTTTCAAACTTGGGCCTCTTGCTCGAAAGAAGCGGACCTCAAAAATCATGCCAACCACTATTGTCTGGGGATCTTCCATACCTTTGAATACCCAAACTTCTCAGACAATCCCGGGAACCAGTGTCCAAACTACCCAAAATACAGTTCCCCCAATGGCTGCGTACTTCAGAAACACCGAGTCCCCAATGGGAACTTTTTCGGGTGCAACCAATGATTTACCCTCTCACCCAGAGAATATTTTCTCACGATATGAGAACTTAGGCTCACGGACCGCTGAAGAACAATTACAGGCATACAAAGATGCCATGAACCGACACCGGATCCAACATGAAAATGTTTTGACCCACATGTTTCCCTTGTCTCTGGGACAAAGCGAGTTGAACTGGTACCTTAACCTTCCTGCCAACTCCATAAACAGTTGGCAGGATATGGAGGACGCCTTCCTAGCTGCCTTTCACGTGCATGTGGACCCTGCCTGGTCCCATAGCCAGTTTATCTCCATTAGGAAGGAACCCAATGAACCTCTTGCAATGTTTAACCATAGGTTCCAGCGTGCCTTGAAGCGGTGCACGGGCCCCTTCATTCCATCCCCAGATGTGACCATACAAACCTATCTTAATGCGATGGACCCTTTTGTTGCCACTCTCCTTTGGAGAACAACCACCGCGGGCGACCGGGACACTTTGGCAAAATTCTACAACCTGGCCCTAGAGCTGTCCCGGGGTCTCAACAAATCCCCGGGCGGGATTGGACAAAGCACACCTTTCAATATGATCCCTGACAGAACTACATATGCCAGGGGATATAATCCCAATCTGGCAATAGGTGCCCCCTCGATGACAAAGAATCCTCCGCCACCCCCGGTTGACCAACAGGCACGATACATTTATCTTTCCCAGACCCAGATAGCACCAGGTCTGGAAGTCTTCCCTTGGAACCAGCCACAATAGACACAACAAACTCAGGCACAACCGTCCGGAGTGCCCTTCTTCCAGTCGTCCGTGGCTGGAGGATTGCAGCCCTCGACTCCGGCTAATACTGCTGCCTTCCTGTGAAGCCAACAACAAACACAGACGTCACATTGTGACGCTAACACTCAGTTGACCGCCGAGGTTGAATCCCTCTGGAAAATGTTGTCCACTCTGACTATGGACATGGGTCAACTAAAGGCGGGGTCTTGTGCCTCCCACAATTCGAATTCCTAGAGGGGAAACATCTTCTCCGGCCAACGAAACAACAATTCTGGGGGAAAAAACTTTAACAACGGCCCTAGGCCCAATCAACAATAGTGGAACAACAACGCTAACATCAGAGGCCCACCTCTGAACCAAAACGCCAACCAAAATGGCGCTGGACCATCCCATTTTACACCAGTCACAGACTTCCAGCCCATGACTAACTGGTGTCGGCTGCATGATACAGGTTCGCACAATGAGGTGAATTGTGCTACTTTGGAGAAAGTCATCATGATCTCCCAGCTGGATAGGCAACAATCGCATGATACCGCTCCCCGAGAGCCCCCTATCCAATAGCAAACCCACAGTGCCTTCACCTGTGACACCATCTTCTTCGGGTCTTCCGGGGAAGATGAAGAAGAATCCAAATTGTAGGGATTCTTTGATGAATCCATCCCGCCCTTCGAGGCCAACGCCTTTACTAACCCGCGAACTCCATACAATACTCAAAGTCAGGTTGGTAAAGGACCAACTTACATGCCCATACCTCCTATCAAAGATACTCCCCCCCCGAAATAGTGCAACTGATCGACCTGTCCCTCTAAAAGGTCCTAGCTCTAAGCAAGCGAAAGACCTCACCATGGAAAATCACCCATTCTTGGGGGGAAGATTTGATATCACGAACGCGTTAGAGAAAACCACCACTTCCATGATGTTGATGGAGGTTTTACTGAATTGTCTCGAGCAGAAGAAGTCTCTTCTAAAGCTCTTAGGAAACCCGGAAGCCATTAGCCGCCCACCCAAGACTGTCTCGTTCGAAGATGCTAACGCGACTGTCTTCCAGAGAAATAACGAGGATCCTCCTTTCTTACTAGGCCTGAACATTTACGACAAAAATATACACAACTGCTTAGTAGATTTCGGAGCTTCGGGCAACATCATGCCCTTGACCATTTCCTAGAAGCTTGGACTCCACCCCACCCCGTCTAACAGCGCAGTAATCCAACTGGATAAGACTGCTGTAAAAATGGTGGGGGAATTGAAGAACGTCCGGATACACCTTATACAAGACCCCAGGATAGCCAGCATCATTGACATCCAAGTGGTGGACATCCCAGAAACCTACGGGATGTTACTAAGTTGGAACTGGTCTAAGTCCTTGAATGGAAACTTTTCGACCGACTTCACCCACCTATGGCTTCCATGGGAAGGAGAATCAAATAAGATCCGGGTTGAAAGTGAACCCCAGATGAAATAGGCCCTTACTGAAGTTGGGAGGGTCAATGAAGTCCTTTTCTCTGAGACTTCTCTGGGGGTGTACCGGCCTCTTGAGATTTTGACATTCGATTTCATCCCCGGAGAAGATCCCATCGTGCTACAGAGAGCACAGGACTTAGAAGAAAAGCTGAGAATTGAAGTTAACTCTCAGGGCACCACAGCAACCCTTTCCACACTCCTATCTGACACTTGGTGCTGAGTGCACTACCAAAAACATTCAGAGCACGAGTGTGAGCCATGTCTCTCGATTGCGAACTGACAACTCAATATTCTCTGGATTAAACATACAATTGATTCTCCGGGACCCAGCGCTCCTATAGGATGCACGCCTTTGGTGTCGTCTCCCCGGGAATCCCAAGCCCAAACACCTCTGGAGGTAAATCTTACTACCATGCTGGTAGTCAGGGAGAAAATCCCCAAGTCTCCCAGCGATAATCCAAAGGAAACTCCCACTCCCCAGTCCCAGACTACGAACAACGACTTATGGACCCTTAAGTTTGATGGGTCCCGATCCAAACAAGGTTGTGGGGCCGGGGTAGAATTAATCAACCCACGAGGGAAATCCTTCCTCGCGTCTTACAGGCTGCAGTTCAACTGTATGAACAATGTCACAGAGTACGAGGCTTTGGTCCTTGGGCTCTTATTCGCGCTAAGGAAAGGAATCACCCGCCTCCAGGCTCTGGGTGATTTAGAGTTGGTTGTTAAACAAGTCCGGAGTCAATACACATGTCATGATAAAAGGCTGGCCGCTTACCGCAACCGGGCTTGGAGCCTTATCAAGGATTTTGATGCCTTTGGCATTGACCTCATTCCCCGGAAACGGAACTATGTTCCGGATGCCCTTGCTGTTTCTGCCAGCACACTTGAGCCGATGGCTGGTTCCCGACTCCGGAGATTTTTAGTTGAGATGGTCCCCACCCCCTCCATTCCAGATAATGTCACCCACTTTCAGGTTTTTGAGGACGATCAACATATCATGGCCTTCATGGCCAATGTTGGTGTCTTTGAAGATCAGATAGTGGAAGAACGAGACCATGATGCTACTGGGTAGGGTGATGAAGATGACAGGATCATGGACTTTCCCACTAACACCATCCCTAAGGGGATGGTTGCGTTAGAAAAGATCTTTGACTCAGACCCTCAGGCCCGTGAGAAGGTGTCATCTTCCCCCGAGGGAGGGAAGTTTGAAAAGGTTAACATCGGCCAGCCAGGTGAAGAAAAGATCATCCACATTGGTACCTCCTACTCCCCTGAGGAAAAGGAGAAGATTCTCACAGTTCTCTGAGAATACATCAACGTAATCACCTGGGGTTATGAAGACTTAAAGACGTATGGCACATCCATCATAACCCATACCATTCCCCTGAAGCTTGACGCTAAGCCCTTTCGGCAAAAGCAAAGACCAGTCAACCCCCTGATAGAGCCTCTAATTCGTCAAGAGGTAGAAAAACTATTGTCAGCCCAGATAATCTTCCCAATCTGACACACTATGTGGGTTACCAACCTGGTCCCTTTCAGAAAGAAAAACTGTGAGATCTGCCTTTGTGTGGATTTTTGAAATCTGAACAGAGCCTCCAAGAAAGATAACCACCCTCTCCCCTCGTTGGATGAGGTGTTACAGATAGTGAATGGATCCCAGATGATGTCTTTCTTGGATGGATATTCAGGATACAACTAGGTCATGGTCAAGTATGAGGATAGAGAGAAAATAGCGTTTACCACCAAGTGGGGAACGTTTGCGTATAAAAGAATGCCCTTTGGTTTGATCAATGCGGGGGCTACATTTCAGAAGGCCATGGACATTGCGTTTGAGGGCCTTGTAAATCGATGCATAATCATCTACATGGATGATTTGACTGTCTTTTTCTGGAATAGGCGTGATCATGCCTCCCACCTCGCTCAAATCTGCGAGAGATGTCGCCGATATGGAGTATCCCTCAACCCCAAGAAGTGCATATTCGGGGTCACCGAGGGGAAGTTGCTTGGGCATATTGTCTCTGAGAAGGGTATATCCATAGACCCTAATAGAGTTGAAGCATTTCTGAATTTACAGATGCCTGGCAGCAAGAAAGAGATGCGATCCTTCTTCAGGAAAATCAACTTTGTATGATGATTCATTACGGGATTCGCAGAAATAGTTAAACCACTCAACGATATGATGAAAAAGGATACCAAAATTGAGTGGAGTCCTGAAGCAAAGAGGGCGTTTGCCTAGATCAAACAGACCATAACGGAGGCTCCTGTCGTGGCTAGTCCAGATTACTCCCTCCCGTTTTACATATACTCGTTTGCTTCACCGCATGGCGGTGTTGACCTTGAAGGTTGAAGGGGAGGAACATCCAATAGCTTTCATGAGTTCCCCCTTCAAGAACGCTGAAGTCCGGTATTCAACACTGGAAAAGCAGGCCTTTGCTCTAGTTCACGCCGTGAAGAAATTCTGGCATTATATTCTCCGGAGCAAAGTGCATGCCATCATCCCGGACTAGGCTATCAAATCTCTGCTGATGTAGAGTGAATTGGGCGAGAGATGGGGGAAATAGATGGCCATCCTCCAGGAATATGATTTAGAAATGCAGCCCATGAAAATAGTCCGAGGCCAAGGACTAAGTCAGGCGATGGTAGAAGAGACTCCCCACATAGAATGTCATACTTACACAGTGGAGTCCATTACCCAGGATCCATGGTACACCGACTTGGTATACTTACTGCTAAACAACAAATGACCGGAGGAGTTACCTCCCCACAAACGCCGTGCTCTGCGGATGAAAAACGCCCATTTCATGATCAAAAACTCTGTGCTTTACCGTAGAAACTATGAGGGAGTGTACCTCCGGTGCATTGACAAAGACCAAGCTGTGAAAATAATTGATGAATTCCACGGATAGTTTGGAACAGGGCACGGTTCATCCGACACCACTGCCCATCAGATCCTTCGAGCTGGATATTATTGGCCCTGCATATTCAAAGACGTCTACGCTCATGTCAGAAAATGCCACACTTGCCAAACTGCAGCGCATCGAGAGCGTAACCTGGCCATTCCTCTGCAACCAGTCTACGAGGCTAGACCCTTTTCCCAATGGGCATTTGACTTCATCGGGGAAATCAACCCCAACTTGTCTGCCAACCACCGATATATCCTTACTACGACTGATTACTGTACTTGGTGGTCTGAAGCTATACCTTGCAAAAATAACACGGCAGACGTAGTAATCAAGTTTTTGGAAGAAAACATCATCACAAGCTTTGGAATGCCCTTTTCTTTAGTATGTGACAATGGTCCAGCATTTTCTTTGGCACAATTATTCGAATGGACCTGCAATTGAAAGATCACTCTGAAGTTCTCCAATAACTATTATCCCCAGGGAAACGGCATTGCTGAATCAACAAACAAGAATCTACTTGAAGTGATCAAACATTTGTTAGAACAGAATCCCTGGGATTGGCATCAAAAGTTGAAATTCGCCCTCTGGGCGGATCGTATTCGTATCAAGGCCACCCTAGGGACAGCCCCATTTCACCTGGTTTATGGCCAAAACCTTGTATTCTCAGTCAACTTATAGATCCCAGTTTTACAGTTTATGCAGGAATTTAACAACAGGGACAACTTTGTGGAGGTTCAACTTTTGAATCTGGTGCGAATGGAAGAACAGTGAGACAAGGCCCTTGAACACTTTGCACGTCATCAAGCAGTGGTAAAATGATGGTTTGACAGGAGAGCCCAATACAAGGCCTTTCAGATCTCGGACTTGGTCCTGTTGTGGGACAAGGCCCGCGAGAAGAAGGGAAAGCATACCAAGTTCCAACGGCTCTGGCTTGGACCATACCTGATCTCAAAAATTTGCGGGGCAAACACTTACCGCCTTAACACCTTAACTGGAGAACCTGTCGCATTGCTTGTTAATAGGCAGTTTCTCAAACACTACTTTGAATAAGGGTAAGTTTGTCCGAAATTGTATTATATGTAAATATCCCCTTGTAAATAGTCTTGTCGACTGTCCTCCGGGGCAGTCCCCTTTGGTTGTTTTTCTTTTTGCTTTTGGTTTTCTTTTCGGTCCTAGTGTTTTGCTCTGTCTTGCAGGAATTGGAATGCTTCGCATAACTTTGGCCTCTGGTGCAATGCCTCTGGCATGGTGAACTTTAGAATCTATCTTCAGCATGGTGGAATTGACCCAGTCTCCGGGATTGTTTTACAGATTACGACACATTTTTGAGCAATCTCCATTGGTTGTTGTCTCCGGGAGTCTGGAAATCAGTGAACGTAAAAAAATATAAGGAACAAGTAATCAGACACGCCAGGGGTAGATCGGTCGTACTGATTGGTTGACCCACGTCAAAAAAAAAATCTAACGAAATTATTCCCGGGTCTGGGGTTTTGTCCTCTCTTCGAATATCTAGACATAGGTGGATAGGTGAAAGAAGTACCGCCATTTGAATTTAGCTAAGCTTAGGCTCAATGGTGAAAGAAGTACCGCCTTCCCTACCTGGAAACAAATAAAATAATAAGAGGAAAAGCGGGATTAAACTCTGGTCTCCGGGGGAAGCGAGCAAATTGATGACTGGTTCGATGCAATTAGTGCCTCTTCTCTATTCCTCCTAGAGGTCATCGGCTTGATTCCCTTCCAAAGCACACACGACACCACCGATGAAAGGCTACGGACTGACTCCTGTGTGGTAGGGTTCTCTCAGATACGCTGCTCTTGGCCTGTCAAACGCTTCCAGAGGTGGATTTGTTCCAATTGTGCTAACCAGAGATTCTATGGTTCTCAAATGCGCTAAGGCATTTGTCCTAGATAGTCGCCATTTTTTATTCCCTGCATCCCCGTCCCTACATTTTGTGTGCAAAATGTTGGGTCCCCCTTTTTTACTTTTGTTTTATTTTTGCTTGCGGCTTTTGCCTTGCCTTCCTGTCTTTCTTTTTCTTTTTCTTTCTTTCTCTGGGGTTTTCTTCCCCGGTGTGTGTTGTTTTCTTGGTTTGGTTTTCTCCTCTGGGATTCTGGTCCTGGAGGTTGTCTTTTGTCGGAAGCTGGATTTCAGACTTCGGGATTCTCCACCATGATGTTCTCAAGGACATCGTCGTGCGGAATCCCCAGGCCCGGAGTCCAGAGGTTTCACCTGACCTGAGATCTCCGGAAGGAGGAGGATTGCTTTTTACCGTGGGTATAAATAGACTTACCTGTCATTTTCACACTTACCGCGATTAAAAACTTCGAGCACTTAGAGAAAAATAGAGCATTTTCAAAGTGATTAACAAAGTTTACAGAGAATTTGTGATAATCAGAGCTTAACATCTTCTGCGTCCTCAGGCAAGTGCAAGTACTTCATAGTGGTGATTCTGACCAGTTCAACGATTCGAGTTGTTGCAAGTTCTCTCGGTAATCCCTCCTTTCCTCTGCCTTCTGCATTTTCAGGTTGGTGTTTCTCCTTTCCTCCTCTCTGTTTTGCTTCCATTTTCTGGTTTTTCTTTGGGTTTGCTCATTTTCGTCTGTTTCATTTCGTTTCATTTTTCTGTTGTCTATCTTTCATCTTCTGGTTTTGCCGCCCGTTGGTGGGTCAGCTCTGCCAAAAGGTTGTTCACCTTCTATGCAGGGGTCGTTTGTCTGTAAATTCTGTAAATTACGCACATAATGTAAATGGTTGTATATATTTGTTTCTGCCTTGTCTGGTTTTCCCACGGGAGTCACCCGTGTGTATATTCATGTATATGTGTGCATATATGTAGATATCCCTTGTATATCCCCCCCGTTCTCTGTATATACCCCTCGGCTCTATGTATATCCTTCCAGGTGGCTTGACAGGCTGGTCGAGTCGCCTTTGCTTCTAGTTTTCTATCTCTAAACTTGCTTCAAGGCAGAAAACCACCTATTTGAAACTCGGCTCTTAGCCAGTTTCAAACAGGCAATTTTCTCTCTCCTCCATCAAGGCTGTCAGAGCCTCATTTATTTCCCATGCACGCAATTAATCCTAGCCAAGTGGCCTTTCTTTTTCGCGTGTATTGAACAGTCGGCGCCGCCGTCATCGCCATTACATCCATTTAATGCCAACACATGTGGCACCCACGTGGACCCAACAACTTGCCTTTTCATTCTTTCTTGTTAACGGTCATTTCTCTGGGCTTCGGGTCTTTTTACCACCACCACATCCGATGTCCTTACCAAGTGTGATAAAATCCCCAGACCTGGATGTGTAATAAAGATTATCAAAGTTTACATTTTCTTTTCGGGTATCTTTGCATAAAACTAACTTTTCAAGAAAGGCAAACATCACGGTGGTAAGATTTCTCGGACCCTGAAATAATTATTTTAATAAACATGTTCTGACGGTCACTTTGTTTCGCAGGTTCCTGGAATTATCTTTTAAATATGTCTGAAGCATCCGCATCATCTCCTCCCGAAAGTCCGAAACTACCAACCACAATAGAAACTAGGGCAGCAGCAAAGACAAAAATGGAGAAGGCTCTAGCAAAGCTGCCCCTCACCATGAAGTTTGTGCAAGATAATGAGATTGTGGGCTCAAAGATTGAGTCCAAGGTAAAACTGCTGACCAACGTTAATGTCGGAACTTGGGCAGAAATGTAGGCCCTAGTAAGGGTAATGCACATCCAGCGACAGGCTGGAGACAAACTCGCAATCAACGTTGGAGGTTCCAGAATCCGCCGGGAAGCTTGTTTCCCGTGCTTCGTGCAATCTCTGGAGCTTATTTTGACATTGGCGGCCAATTACAACTCTTCTATCTGGGCCGTTATGCTCGCAGCCGCAGAACCCACGGGATACCCCACTCCACTGGTGTCCCTCGACCCAGTCACTTTCCAAGCAGGCCTGGGTATCCCATAATTTGACAGGGCCACGGTGGTTACAAGGACTGAAGCCTTGAAACAATTCAATCAACTGGAGGATGCTGCCCAGGTGTACATGAACACCAACTGGCTCAAGGTCTCAAAGAGGGACCCAAAGAGAATGAAGATAGATATCCCCCGCATTGAATTCAAGGAGAGCATCCAGATGGGGATGATAGCATTGGCCCAGGTATTTGGGCAACCCTCCACCCAGGAGTTCACCAAATG
Organism: Thuja plicata; assembly: GCA_018584345.1. Taxonomy (NCBI): domain Eukaryota; kingdom Viridiplantae; phylum Streptophyta; class Pinopsida; order Cupressales; family Cupressaceae; genus Thuja; species Thuja plicata. The sequence goes on from MU227760.1 coordinate 3,008,080, forward strand.
GATGTACTATTTTCTCCTCGGCATCTCCACTAAGGGAGAATTTTTCGACTGGGCGACAATAATCTCCAATCATGTCGACTCCCAGTTCCTGAAATTGAACCAGAAGAAGAAGTTCTACATGTCTTCTTATGTTTTCTGGGCTTTGGCCCAACAGAGGCCCCACTCCAATGGCCTACTCACTGACGGAGTACTCAGGATTGGCCCGGGATAAAAAGCACCGTGGGACCATTTCCCACAGATTCAATGGGAGGCCAGCTTCCCCAGTTTCTACCGAGTAAACGATTCGTTCGTTTACTACCACCTGCTCACGCCCACCCAGGATGCCGGATACCGCCTATCCACTGAGGCGATAAAGTTAGTTAGTAGTTATGGGCACTACTATATCCAGTTCCAATAGCATACCTACATTAGGGTCGCCGGATTCTCTGGGAAACCCTACTTGTTGCCCAAGCATTATGGGGACAAGATCATGCTGCTAGAATATTACTGGCAAATGATGGAACTGCATACCTTCTTGGCCCACAAGAAGGTCCCCAACGTCTCGTTCCCAATCTCCTGTGGGAACTACACCTGTAGTCTGGCCACCGCAAAGGAGGCAGACAACGAGATAAAAAGTTATAACCTACAGGAATTCTATCTGGCATGGAGGAACTTTGATCCGCATGGAAAAATAGCAACGACAATGCCCTGGGCTTTGGAGCCCCATAAAATACACATGGAGGACTTCTGGGCTGATTGCCAGGATGACATGGATGTGCGCAGCTGGCACTATCATAGAATGACGGCCGGAATGATGCAGGAACTAAAGCTCCAGAGGTTCTCGGCGGGTTTCTTAGACACGACCCCCACCACAGATCCCCAGTACAAAGAAAAGGGGATTGATAAAATGCCACTGCCGGCAATGAATTGGGCCGCCCAGGAGGGGCCCACGATTGAGGACTTCAGTCAGGAAGTAGTCGAGCGAAGTCACGTCTATTTCAAAAGAGTGTGCCCTAGGAGTATGCGTCAAGCTCCTAGACCGACACCAAAATTAGCACCATAGCCGATACCAAGATTGACTCCGGGGGCTAGGACTTCTTCGCAGGGCGCGGACAAAGGAAAGGGAATAGAAACAACTCCCTCCGTGCAACAATTCCCCATACAAGAACAGATCAAGAAATCTATAACAACCTCCCAGCAAATGAGGGAGTAGTTGATAACAAGGCTTGCCACTCCCCCGCTCATGGCCGGACCATTTCTTCCGCCTTCCTCCCTATCGCTGGCAGCCCTGATGGTCAAGGCAACAGGGGTGGATCCCACGGAGGCAGCAGCAATTGCTGATGCGGGGCCACCTTTGGTCACCAGGAGGAAGAGAAAGCACATCAAACAACCTAAGGCAGAACTGGCACCAAGGACTTCCCTCCCCAAAGAAGTAGAGATCCTTTCTTCCAGTTCCCCAGAATCGGAGAAAGAAGCAGAACAGGAAGAAGTCTCAGCTAGTCCCCCTCCAGAAGAGGAATTTGACTTATTTGCAACTGATGAATTCAGGAATTTGCAGGGGGACGATACACAAGCAGGGGCAGAGATCTTGGAGAAAGAACAAGAGGCTGCAGACCAAGAAGGATTGGAACAAGAGGCTGCACAAAAGGAGCAGCAGGTAGAAGAGGAGTCAGAGCCGGAGATTATCTCCGAGGCTCTAGAAACGCAAGGTCCAGGAGTGGACCAACTAAAGCTAGGTGAACAAATGGCATCCGCTGGGGGAACCGGACCTTCGAAAACAACCGTAAACCCAGCTGCCATGTTCTAAGGGCCAGTCCCAGGAGAAACCTTCGGGCAGGTAATCACAGCGGCCCAAACTCTGAATCTCGGCCCGATACCTCCCCTACTACCAAGGGAAGAAGAAGCCCTGGCAGAAAAAGAAAAAGAAGAAGAAGAGCAGCATGAAGAGGAAATTCTCGAGAAAGCCAACCAGGATCCAGACCCATCAATTGACATCCAGGACCAGGATGAGGGGATAGAAATTGAAAAGAATGTTTCTACAGAAGAGGTTCTGGCAGGGAGAGGGATAGATGAAGTATATGTTGAAAAGGAGCAGCCGTCACCAGACACCAGGAGAGAATCTAGAGGACAAACTCTGGCGGGAAGGCCACCTCTCCCACCTCCATGGTTGGTGGAAAGAAGGAAAAGAAAGGCCCCACCCACTCCGGTGATCCCTCTCTCCCTGGCCGAAATGATGGCCCTAGCTCGGGCCCCGCCGAAAGAAAAGAAGGCCCGAACAGTTCACACTCTGCGAACTGGGCCGGGCGGAGAAACCATTGCCATTGTGGCAACACCTCCCCCAGATGCCGATGAAGCGACCGTAGACCCCGCAGACTACAATGTTGCAGAGGTATCCCTGGGTAAAAGAGGAAAGGAAGGCAAAGTAGACTTGCTTAAGGAGGCAGCAAGGGCAGTTGAAGCCCAGTATGAAAAAGAGGCCCAGAGGCTCAAGGAAGAAAAAGAAAAGAACACAAACCTTATGGGGTTGCTTATTGAGCTGGCTAGACCCATCAATGCTGCCCCTCCAGAGACTTCCACATCAGAAGAGCTACCGCAGAGTGACATAGACTCCCTGTGAGCAATGAAAAAGAAGGCCCAAGCAGTTGATGAATGGGTAGCCTTACAGATAGGAAACACCCGACGTTTCCTCGCATCCACTCTCCCAGACTTATACACGGCTAGGCAAATTATTCACCAGGCAGAAGCGCTGATTGAGCAGTGGGAGAGTGACGCCGAAAATTACCAGGTGTGGAAGGCAAAGCTCGAAGAGCTCCTCACCCTGGGGGAAGATATAATTTCTGAATCTGGAATTCTAGGTGAGGAATTATTTGATTTCGTAAGGGCTCAGCACTCTAGACTGGACCTCACATTGGAGGTAACCAAGCAACTGGTAGAGTCCTTGCAAGAAAAGGTAAACACAGTGAAGTATTCTTCCAATTTATACAAGTCCTTTGTAATAAAAGCTTCCGGGGTTGATCCCCTTAATACAGATACTTATACCCCAGAGGAATCATTTTTGGGGAGTTTTGATGAGATGATGGCATCTCGGTATCAATCCCCAGAGGGAATAGATGGGGCCCAAATGGTGAAACTGACTGAAATGATACTTAAAGGCCATGACGCTGCAAAGATGGCGGATGAATTCATAAATAATGTTTCAGACCTGGGGGAACTAGTTGAAGTGGCCAGACACAAAAGGGCTAGCCTAAAAAGGATTGATGAAGACGACATTTCCCACCTCCTTCAGGCCTTCAACGATAATAAGTAGCCTTGAGCGTACTCTGGGAACCAGGGAAACTTGAGTGGCAAGTATTCTTTATTCTTTTTGGGAATGTAAGTTCCCGGATCCCAGAGTCCCAGATCCAAAATTTTGCATTCTTTAAAGATGATCTGTGTCCCGGTCCCCGAGGCCGACCGGTCACTTTTAGAGGTGGTTACTAAAGACTGTCAGAAGGTAGTTGGGCATATCAAGAGGCATTGGCTTGGCAGTTGGTTTCCGACAGGGTGGTCTTCTCGAGGTGCCGTTCAAAGGTACACCTGCACGTTGGAGACAGGGTGCCGCATTTCCCATTTATGAGGCATGTAGCCTTGGTCCCCGACGGACCTACTTTCTACTTTCTTCTGTCTGGCTCTCTTCTCGAGACCGATTCTTCCGATGTATATTCTTGTCTTCTTCTTCTGACATGGCAGACCTATTTCGCCTCCAGGTCTTTTGTAGGGTGGTGCAGGTAGTACCGGCCCCCAGATATTGTATTTTATTGAAGCACAATGAAATAGGGTTAGGGTTAAAGAGTTGTATAAATAGGCAGATCAGCCCATTTCCAGGGGTCGGCAAAATTAATGATTTTGTTGTCCATAAGAAATAGAAAAGTGATACCTCAGTTTAAAATTGTAGAGCTCAATGCTCCATTGTTCTAATCTTTTTAGTTAGATGCTCCCTTGGAGCCACCATTGTATCACGCACCAGTGCTCGCTGGACTAAATATTAATGAAGAAGGAAGGATTCTTGGCAATGATGTTGTTAGCGTCCCTACTTCTGAGTTAATGGTATTTTGTGTTTTAATATTCTGTATGTCCTTTGCTCTGATATGTTAAAGTAGATTAATGACCTCTTTACTCTCGCTACTGATGAAATGCTAACTGATGGTTGTGTATTTCTTCGGTATTTAGTGTAGTCTTTGAGAGTATTGTTGATATTCTGGACATTTGAGCATGACTTTAGTTAGATGAAACATTTCTAACCCTGCAGGATCTTTTTCATTTTGTTTGCTAAGTGTAGAATGCTCTGGGAAACCCTTACTATATTGAATCTCTGGAAGAATGAGTTGAAGTAACCAGCTATCCCCCTCGAAAATAGTCACCTCTGCCAACCGAGCCCCGCACCGTCGTGACTCGACACCCAAGTGCTTGAAGGCCCAGAGAATTTATTTTCCCCGGACAACCTTTGCAGGCGGAGTTGGCCGATTTCCCTGGAACCCGGTGACAACTTATGACTGTCGGCGAACCCGGTCAGCAAAACCCTGTCAACATGGTCTTCGTAGGGCTGCTAATATGTGATAATGCATACAAGGACCCCTAAGAAGACCCCATGACCCCTTTTAACCCATTTGAATGGTCAAGTGTGTCCCAAGGGGTCATACAACCCCTTA
>MU227760.1:3038869-3050450 GCA_018584345.1 Thuja plicata
TTTAAATATGACAGGAAGATGTCAACTATTTGTTCAAATGATGAGAAATCTAAAATTTAGGCCCATCATGAATATTCTTGGGCTAAGAATGATGGATGAGTCAAGTGAAAAATCTATTGTAAAGAATCTAATGAATGCATATGAGAGTGTGGGTTCTAAATCATGCACACAAGATAGTAAATCATGCACACATAAAAAATACCAAGCAATCAAATGAATAAATATTTAATCATTAGAAAGACAAGAAAAGTATTGAAAATAAGTAGAAAGTCTCTAAGGAGAGCCGTGGGAAGGCGTCAAAGAGTGGAAGATCCAAATAACAATGAGTTATGGGCATTTTCTGGTAGACTACCACAGAAGGATAAATCAATTGTTGAAGCTTTAAAATTTGTCATTGAATACTTTTGGAATAATAACACACGAGTATCTCCCAATCAATGAGATGTTGTAATAAGGAGGATTGGTAGGTGAATCCACATTCCACATCCGAAACATTTTTTAGATTCAACTCAGACACAATTCTTTGCAAAATTTATACATACGTATCCTCAATTTAAAATTAGTTAAAGATATTTTGAAATGGCTAAACATTTTTATGTGAAGATAAACTACATACACACAACTTGTTTTTGTAGGGTACACATTGAATTTTCTAACCATTTTGATGTTTATAAGCATATATGTGTAGATTTGCATTCTAACAATGTTTTGCAGGATTGTAACATAAATGACCCACCTACATCTTCAAGGGAATTAATTACTACAATTTTATGTGAAAGAGCTGATGGTCAAAAATTTTACAAGCTTGCATGCATGAATAGTACATGCATAGATTGTGGTGGTTTGCAACATTTTTCAATTTGTCAACATATGGAGAGTACACATGAAATTGGGAATGAAAAAGTGGATTTCAAAAAATATAAGACAGTCACATATGCTCTAAAAGATGGAAAGGAGGCTAAAAGATGTGATTTAGTAATTGAAAAGATTCCAGTGTATCAGTTCATGAGTTTTTTTTGTGACAAGATTGTGTATGATTATGCAAGGCATACACATAGAGCTCGATGGTTGGATATGCAATTCAAGTTGTGCAAGGACACATTCCCACTTGATACCATTGTTTCAGTTGTCAACTTCGTAGAGAACTACACTCTACAACCAAAAAATGAGGTGCAAGAAAAGTATTATAGCTCTCAACAAGTTGCTATATTTTTTCATATAGCATTTATGCATTCACCTAAAAGTACATAGGAGAATATTAAGATATTGGGGGAGTATCATTTTAACATCAGCGATGATCATTCACATTCTACAGAGTTTGTACAAGGTTTCTTTCATCTATTTTATGGTGATTTGAGTAATAGGAGCATATCATATTTTTGACACATCATATGGTCAGACGATTGCGCATTGCAATTCAAGAATTCTCAGATGTTTTATTGGTTGAGCAGGATGCATACGAACACTGGTATTCAATATATGTGGAATTTTATAGAGGCCGGTCATGGAAAGGGAGAGCACGATGGTGGAGGTGCATGTATAAAAAAGGCCTTAGCATGCAAAGAATTAAAGTGCAAAGAACAAGCAACATTGTCAGATGCGAGATGTATCATCCAGTGGTGTAATACTACAATGGGTCAAGGTAATGAAGGTGAGTCTACGGTTCATAATTTTTTTTGGTTGATGGATGAAACTAACATTGCACCATACGAGGATTGTTGTACATTAACAAGATCAAGTGAGCTACACTCTTTTAGAAGCTCTAATACAAGTTCATGTATCATCCACACATGACATATGGCATGCTTTTGTTCATCATGCACAGATGAAGATTGGGATGGGTGTGAGTCAAAGGAATGGGTCGACGAATGGTCTACACATATTTTGAGCCCACTTGACTCCTATCACCCCCCAATAGCATTGAAACTGACACAAATGGAATCATCCATTGACTTTGACCATTTTTCTGATCTAGTGCAACTAGGTAAATTGTCAACTTACAAATACTCTCAAATTTAGTACTTTATCATAAGTATTCATTGAATTAATCTCCTTGTTATGCTTCTATCATTGTAGACCATGTTTTTGTTGTTATTGCACCTGAAGACAATGACGAAGGAATTGATTATTATTTGTGTCATTGTGTTGAGGCCAAAAAGAAATTGGATCACTCATTTATAGATGATGAAGGATTACAATACCCTACAGGAGAAGTGGTTGTAACTGGTACATGGCTTACACAATATTGTATGAAGAACCCTAGGTTGTGGTTGTTCGAGGATTGGGAGACATACATGAAGATTATTCATTATTCCAACCTTTTCATTGCACCAAATGTCCATTTGACCAAATGTGGAGGAAAACCACACAATAAAACTCTTTGGAAGGTTCGCGAGTCAGACCACGAGGCAATACTTGACACAACAAAGGGTAGGGAAGATCCAGTTGGTTCATTGGACTAAAAGTGAATCCAAAATTTTGTAATATTGAATCTAGTTGAATGTATGTGCATATAACATGCATACTTGTAAAGGAATTAACTCCCTTGAATCCACATTGGGTGGACTGTAAATTTCTAATGCGTTACCCTGTATGTATAACAGGAAGTTTGTAAGATTTAATAATAAACTTTATCTTCTATTTTTTGGGGCAATACCAGAGTTTTTCTCTTCTCATCTCTTTCCTCCTAGTGTTCCTAATGAGCTTAGTTGTAAACATATTTTTCATCATTAATTAAAAAAAAAATGTTTACCCTACAAATTCTAGAAATATATGTTAAGTTTATTGTCATGTTTCATGCTAGCACATTCTTTGTATATATGTATTTACAAAAAAATTATTTAAACTATCCAAACACACATTTAAATCATTTAAAAATATTGAAAACCGCTCGTCGTGGCATTGAAATATCTCCGCTAATAGCTCTGAAATGCTAGTTGAATTCTAGTAATGACCCTATCATGGAGGCAAAGATGCTCAAATGTTGCCGATCACTATGGAGCCAAGTGTCCCTCAAGGTGCACCAGGAAACAAAATTATTGATATTCAGTAGTCTGTTTCTCAGAGCTCCTAAGGTGGTATCGATGATCTGTCAAGTGATACATGACCATGTCACAAAGGCCTACAATAACCTATCTCATTTTTGGGATATTCGCTTCCATTTTCATTTTCCAACCATATCTCGGTTGATGCAAAAACGTGCAATGTTGCACAGTTGAAAGCTGAAACATTACATATTTTGAAAACCGCTCGTCTTGATATCGAACCATCTCCACTAACACCTTCAATTTGACGTGTAAATGCCAGGAATATCCTTTTTATGCTTCATAACTCATTCAAACATTCGGGACCACAATGTACCGGTGCATCCCTTAACATTCTTGTAGTGCCCTAAATAGGTCCAGGTGGTCAAAATGCCCCAATAGGACTAAAATTGGGTAGGATTGATATTTTTTATCTTATATGAACTATTATCATTTCATTAAGGTGTTGGAATGAATTTTATGAGTCTAGGTTTATGAAATGAAACATGCATATTCTAATTAAGTATGAATTTTTTAGTAACAATATACATAGATACAAGTGCAAACATAAATATAAGACAAGAAATTTACAAAGCATAAGACATCCACATAAACATAAAGTAGTCTACATCAGTGCACATGATATATTCATAGAGCATGAAGAAAAATATATATGTCCAATAATGTCATAGATCAAATATGTCCAATAAAGTTAAATTGGCATCGTGAAAGCCAAATGGATATAGAAGATGTCACTTATACAATATACAAAAATATGTCCAGTAATGCCATATTGGCATACAATGATTATCCCTAATCTAGTCATTTACCGGAAGGGGAAGAAAAGAAATCCTAGGCTGTCTTCGATTGTCGCGTTGATGGAGATGCAGTACTCTTGCGAGTGCACTCACTAGTCCTCCTGTCTAGACTCTTTTGTAGCTCAAGCTAATAAAATAACAAGTATAAACATCAATAAAGTATAAAATAGAGTATTTTCTTACCGCTAACAAATAGTCGCTATGTACATCTACCGAAGGGGCACGTTGACAATTTGGAGTAATGAGTCCCTACAACAATGATCAAAATAATATTTAAAATACATACATTAATATCATTAAAAATTTCAATACAAACTATTAAAATAACAATTCTAATTAAGTTATCTCTTTCATACCTCGGTCAATGCATCAGAACTAGCTATAGCTGCAACTATGCCATGATTCAAACTATCATGAAAAAAGGAGAAGTCTTTGTTGTCATTAACTGAAAATTAAACAACAAGAGTATTATGTAGTTATGAAGAATACCTATAATATTTTACAACTCCACTAATTAATAAATGATACCTCTATGAAGGTGCCACCGCATCCTTTAGTGTGCGGTGTCGATGTTGTAGCTCCAGCATCAAACTAGTGCACATGTATGGTAATTTATAAGACAACCATTAATATAAGAACAAACCACTGACTTGTTAATTATAATGCATCATTACATATATACCTATGGACTAAATGATGTCATCACAAAGCCAGGTGAAGGAATGTGATCATTGTCATGACAACTTTGACTCTAGATTTTGATCACAATTTGTCTACTAATTTAGTTATTCATTCATTTATTAATTAAATATAATCAAGTAAATAAAATTAACATGCAAATAAACATACCTCAACAAAATGTGAATGAGGCCCTTCGCTGTCTAAAGTCAACATCGATTGTCTAGCAGTGAACTAATGTACATGCACAATAAGTTATGAGACAAACATCCATATAATTATAGAATAATCAAATGTATACTTTAAAAAATGTTTTATTCGATACATACTTCTGGATTTGACGTGGTAGTGTATAAAGGGTTTGGGTGATCATTCCCACTGCCACCGACACTCTTTCCCTGAATTTTCATCATAAACAATAGATACTAATTTAATTAAATTCATTCATTTAAAAATGAAATATGATCAAATAAATTTAATGAAAATGCAAATATTTACCTGTGTATCAATGCCAAATGTTGTATTGAGAAAATTATCAGTCATCAGTCCATAATCCTCTTCCTCTCTCTTGATAGTACCAAATGTGCATAGGGATCCACAAGAATGACAAAAATGACCCCTTACAGACTAACCATGGTCACCCTCGACTAGAGGAGTGGTGCACTGAATGAGAGTCTGTGTTAGAGCACTAACTGTGCCTAGTGTGTCCACCTCCACGTGTTCCTTCAAATTGGAAGGAATACTAACATGATCCACCTATGGCTTGCCACTAGGAAACCTAGGTGTATTAGGGTCACGACGTGCCATAGGTCTATCAAATGATGACCCCCCACCTCTACCCTGAGACTCTAGAAAGTCAAAATAATTCAGCACTTCCTTTAGGAAAAACTCACAGTAGAGTTTCCACAGGAAATAGATAGGAACCTCATGATTGTTACAGGGAGGAGAATCAAAGACCATCCACCATCTATCCCAAAAATTTGTTTTTACATCTTCATTCAAGCACCAATGAATTGGGATCCTCCTTGTTGCGGGTTTAAGATTTTCAATTTCCCCTAGCCTTTTAAAGAGTTTGCAAATGTTGGCTTTTGTGATTTTTTAATTTTTTTTATGTCCTCGTATGATAATTTATTTGCATAATATTATTTTTGTTCTTCTCTTTTGTTGTGCCATAAATTTTGTTGCCCACTAACTGAACCTACGTGGTTCAAGATCAATTCTAATGATTTTGAAAGTGTTGCCCTTCTAGGATTTGTACCAATAGAATCTTTTAACCTCCTAATTAAAGAATATATTTCTGTTTTCCCTTTTTCTATTTGTTTTATCAAGTTTTCATGTGTTCCAAGAGGAGGTTTCTCAATTGGTGAGGGCGGTTGGGGTTCATTTTCTTGGTTATTTTCAGCATCCATTTGTTCATGAGGAGAAGATGGAGGGTTTGGTTGAGGATTTTCTGTGGGGATATCATTCCTTCCTGGCAGTTAAAAGAAAATCTATTTTAAAACTCTAATTAAACATAAAATTTAAGACAAGAGACTTTAACAATCAAATTTGAATAAAAACTAAAAATTAAACCTAAATTTCAATACAAATAGCATCCATGGTTGTAGAATCACTTACCTCTTCTTCTAGTTTGACCTTGTTGACCTCATGGAGTCATTTTTTTCTTCAGTTTGATGGAGAAAACCTCACAATGAATCATGTACTCACCGTTATGAAGAGAAAAATAGCAAGCCACGAGTTTCGAGAAGGAAAATAAGCCACAAAAGTGGCTTCCCAAACACTTTATACAACAAATTAGGGCGCACGTCCTATGGTTTAAATTTCCCAAATGATAGGGCAGTGCGGGCTATAGGGCATGAGCCCTATGGCTTGGATACTCCAAGCCATAGGGCGTGTGCCCTATGCATAGATGGGGCTCAAAAAGGTATTTGGCACCTTTTGGTCCCTTGTCTTGGTGCATATACCCATTATAAATAATACTGTATAAGATATTATGATATAATATATATGTTAGTAATAATTGAAAGGGGGGGGGTGAATTAGTGGCCTCAAAATTTTATCCTTTAAACTTTAATCCACCAATCAATACACCTCAAATTATTAAGTCCCTACAAGATGCATGCCTTGAAATACTTGAAATAATTAACTGTTTGTCGACTTACATTGTATGTCCTTATTCTCCTTGATTACCGATAAGAAGTAAAACTTATTTACCAATACTCAGTAAATATGTAGAGTATACCAATCAATCCAAAAATTCATATGTGAAATATAAAACAACAAAGTAATAAACCATACACACATAACACATGGATTTTAACGTGGAAACCTTGTTAAGAGAAAAAACCACTAGGAACGGTACCCCAAATTTTCACTCTTCTGAAGTGAGCCATGTTAGGAGCCAACCCTGTTAAAGGTTACAGACACACTGTTAAGTGCGACCTTGTTAGAGGATTTTTATACATATAGGTTGTCACTTAGTATCGGGCATCTATCTTTCTACCATCCTTGATTCAGCCTCCTTCTTAGACTGTCAATAGGCTTTAGGCAAATCTTGCTACCATCCTTGAATCAACCTTCTTCTTAGGTTGTCAATAGGCTTTATGCAAATTCAATGCCACTTTCATGAATCAACCTTTTTGGCAATCTGTTAGGATATACCTCAATTATAGAAGACTGTTAAGTCATGCTTTGTTAAGAGACTTGATGCTTCAATGGTTAAACTAAAACACTATGACCTGTTTCTAATATAACTTTGAATTGCAGATTTTAAGATCTATTTAAGTACAATACCTCTCTGATCAATGTATCAATTCAATACCTTTTTCTCCACACTTTCTACTCTATGATGCTTTTCTTCACTGTTCGTCGATGTCTGTAGAATTCTTTAGCTCTTCCTCAGCTTGATTGATCAGGACTGTATGAAGTTTATCTTTCACCATTTTCTCTTTAGCATCCTCTTTCTATTCACTCCCCTTCCATGTATCTGATTGCTTACAAAAATGAATTATGCTTGTCTCTTATATAGACATGATATTCCTTAATTCTTTATTCTTGATTCTTGGCATGAAAAACAATCCATCCAATTTGATTTACGGCTTTAACTCCTGATTTATCTCATAGTTATCTTCTTGCCAACTGTATAAATATTCTTTAAATCAATTAATTAACTATGGTCAAATAAAACAACTAGTTAAGTCTATCCTTAAGCTCTTCCAGCTAGATATTTTATCATTTTCTGAACTCTCTGTTATGTCAGTCAATTCTGCAATTCGTCGTCGATGACAACTGCCAGTTTTGTCGGTGTAACTCCAGTTAGCTTTAGGATCTCCGTCTATCGGGCAACACTGTCTTCTATTTGTCGGGCATCCTATGATTCTGCTTCATTAGGAAACACTGTCTTCTGCTCGTCGGGTATCACTATGACCTTTTTCTCTGTCTTTACTGATGGTGTGCACTCCATCAGTGTTGTCTGTCACTTAGTGAATACTTGAATTTTATGCATTGCTGAAAGCATAATCATTGTTCCATTGATTCTCTAAAGTCTTTGGCATTATGTACATGACCATACAGATGATATTAAGTTTACATCAATGACAATATAAGCCATTAACTGATTTAATGTCTTGCATAATCTTCAACTTAACATTATCAAACATTCAATCAGTTGCATGTCATCAATTGTTGTGTCCTCTGTTTGTGTCAATTTCTCTCTTTTGATTGTTCTTCTTCTTTGATGTCTCTATCTTTTGTTTGCAACTTTTATACAAATTCTCTCCCTATGGATACGATCTCTCCCTTTTTGGAGTAATTTGATAATGAATAGTTTCTGATAAATAATACTACATAAGATATTATGATATAATATATATTCATTAAAATTATATAGTATGATAGATTATATACTATATATTATAGGATTAAAAAAGAAAATATCAAATATATGATACGTATCAGATATTTGATACCTTTGACACAAATCTGTAGCCTTGGGATTTTCCTCAGGATTGGTTTAGGTTTTGGCTAAGACATGCGAAACTTGGAAAGTCAACATGAAAAACATGTTTAGGAGTTTTCCTTGCATTCCCAAACTTTGACTGTGTAGCTAACGACTTTTTTTAATCTGAAATTGATGAAACAAAAAAGGTTTCTTAAGGAGACTCTCAACTTTCCACTAATATAAATTATACCTTATTTTTAGTTTAATAAATAATCATTATTCAATTTCTAATTTACTTATGTTAGATAATGTCCTAATTGATAGGTTGATTGAAAAACACTAATATTTTTCAAATGGTATGAAAATTTTCAAGTCTGAAACATGCATCACATTCTATGCTTCACATACTATATGATTTTAAAAAAATGAATTTTATAAAGTGTTGACCAAGTTAGGGCAGTCACACATACAAGTTTTAATATTTAAAAAAAAATGTAGTAAATAAATTATAATTAATCATTTGCTTTGAAAAAATTACAAAAAATATGCGTCACATCCAGACATGGGTCTTTTACTCGTATCTAGAATCTTATAAAAATATTATCATTTGATTGTGGTTAGGGTGGTCAGGCATATACCTACTTCTTATTTTTTTCTTAAAATTTTAGTACTAGTGCATTGAAATTTTAAATTTTCACCAAATAGATTGTTCTTTTTTAGAAAAAAACTAGTAGCTTAGAAACTTCATCCAATTTTATATAGATTATTTTCTTACATATTTTTGAAATAATGTTGATACCTTATTGTTTTTTTACGTCAAGTTATCTTAATCTCTTTTCTAAAATTCTATCACCACTTAAGGGCCTACTTTGGCCCATCATGATCCTACACATACCTTACTATCAACACTACATCTCTTTTAAGATCTTCCAAAACCATGCATAGACAAAATTGATTGACTATTCCACCATGAATATAGTCGTTGTAGCAAGAAAATACATCACTCTAATATCAAAATGGCAACTTGTTATTGTAGGGAAGAATTCATTTGCAATCTGATTTTTATAGAGCGCACCACAATAAATAAAATAACCATTATATTATTCAAACTTCCCAACTCTAACTATCTTTGTTTTCTGGATTGCGTGGTAAAGAGACACCATCACAAATGCATCAAGAATGATCAAGGCTTATCACTATTGGTAAATTCCTTTAATCTCCATGAATGTTGTAGTTCTACTACAACTAGAAATAAACATCATACACAAGTACATAAAAACCAAATAGAATTGTACAGATAAAAAATAGGACTGCGAAACACTCACACTAGATCTACCCTTTCATACACACAAGGATCAATTTCATGTTGTTCTGCTACCATATGATAAATATGGTGAAATATTGATAATTTGATTTTGGTTTAGAGGAAATTTATATAATGAAAAGGAGGTAGTTGCCAACCAATAACAACTAGGTAAGAGTTATAACTGCAACAATAAATGTATTACACCAATAACTTACTATAAAAACTTAATATTAATGATCTATTTAACACCATTAATATAAGTAATTAGAACATTAAGAAAATAAAAGATTACATAAGATACTAATATTCGCATGGAAAATCTTTGCGAGAGAAAATCCACAAAAAAAGATAGTCACTACTATATTATTTAGAATCTAAAGGTTTAATACAATTACCAATTATAGAATATTCATCTATTATTTTATAATATAGGTCATTCTACAAATAAATTTCCAAATTAGTCACCTTCAACTTAATAAATCTTCCAATATTGTCATTTTCACTTAAAGATACGTATAGGCGTAATCCTTCAATATAAACCATATAACTACACAATTATCTCATGGAATACAAAAAACACACAATTATATTATAAATATATAATCTAGTATTAGTATGTTGCATGTGCTACTAATTATGATATCTCCCTATAGATAGTTGTGCTTTATATAACCATTATTGCACCCCATGAGTTAATAATTACTTAAGAATCAATATATATACATGTGTATGTGTGTGTGTGTATATATATATAAACAAACATGCATGCACACACACACACACACACACATGGGTGAAATTGCAATAGTGTGTCCCACTTTTTGTGATGAAGGAATTCAAACTTCCAATTTTTTTTTTGTTTTTGATGGCTTCGTGCGAAGTACCCTCTTTATGCGAAGTGGTTAATAGGCTTTGCACGAAGTACCCTATGTGGGGTACTTCATGCGAAGTGAAGTATTTGCGTGAAGTACCCCATGTAGGGTACTTCGCGTGAAGCCCCCCTTCGAGCGAAGCCATTATTTGCCAAATTTTTTATAAATTTTAGACTACCCATTTCATTTTCACCATTGACTATTGGAGATTTTGTGGACCCAGGGCTTAGAGCGAACCAGTGACGTTTAGTACGACATCAGGACCTCCCGAGTTTCTTTGACCTCTTATGATTGTTAGTAGTATTAGGTACATGCATTTTCTCATTTTTTAATTTTTAATTATATGTTTTATATTTATTTTAGTTAATTATTTGTTTTAAATAATATATAGTTTGTAGAAATGTTAGAAAATGATAGTTGAATTTTAGTTAGAAAATCATAGTAGAATGTTAGAAAATGTTATAAAATATTAGAAAACATTAAAAAACCATAGTATAAATGTTAGAATATGTTAGCAAATGTTAGAAAATTGTAACTTAGTATACATTATAAAAGATTAGCAAATTGCAAATTAGTGTACATTATAAAATATTCGAAAATTGTAACTTTGTATACATTAGAAAATATTAGAAAATTGTAACTTTGTATACATTAGAAAATATTAGAAAACCGTAATTAGAATGTTAGCAAATGTTATAAAATTGTAAATTAGTATGTTAGAAAATGATAGAAAACCATAGTAGAATGTTAGCAAATGTTAGAAAATATTTACAAAACATTAGAAACTCTAGTAGAAATGTTAGAAAACATTAAGAGATCTTATAAAATTTATTAAAAGTATTTGTTTTTAATTTGCTTTTAAAGTTAGTAAATTTATTAGGAATCTCTCTCTCTCTCTCTCTCTCTCTCTCTCTCTCTCTCTCTCTCTCTCTCTCTTTCTCTTT
>MU227760.1:3056425-3074652 GCA_018584345.1 Thuja plicata
ACTCCAACATTTATCTCCTCTTCAACATATTCTAACCTTTTGGATTCTTTCCCAAATTTTGTTTCATTCTTTACATATTTGTAACTCTTACAATTTACCATCTTTGTTACATCAATGTTTTCATTTTCAAAGGAAAAAGAGTCAAATTAGCACATGTTTGACATATTCCTTTTATGCAATTTATTTTTCCAGTTGCATCATCTCTTTTGTCACATAAAATGGATGAGATGAACTCATTTCATCTACTAGGAGGAGAATTTTCAAAACCATAAGTGTCTTCTACAAACTTTCAAAAAACCTGATAGTGGAGATCAAATTTAATATGATAACGACAACAAGTTTCAAACACTTTGTTTGTCCTGATATAATATGGTTTCAATCTTTCAAAAAATGTTTTCCCAATATTTATATTAGGATTTGAACTACAAAATGACACATATGTTTCATGTTGTGTTGTTATTAACCAATGTTTCATATGATATTTATATTGATTAGCTGAAATTCTATGTCTGATAACAAGTCTACTATTTGATGAAGGGCGTGTATTATCATTCCAAAATAATGTGACCAAATTATTGATTCCTCCATAAATCCTATTATAATGAGGAGATCTACACATGATTGCTCAATTGCCTTCCAAGGTGCTATCATCCAAAAGAATTCTCCTATTAACATATCGTGATATCATTTTCCTACTTAAACCAATCTGAGATAAAACTGGAGATATTTGTCTTTTTCAGAGCATAGTATTACCCACAATGGATGTCAACATAACTTTTCTTTTAATGGTCTAATCTTTGGTTCTAGATCGCTTCCCTACCTGGTTCAAATCTTTCCTAAGATTTTCATTCATATTAGTTTGCATGTCAACAACTTTTCTCTTCTTTGATGTTGTGTCTATACCCAATATTTTAATGCCCCTTCCATATTTTTATTTATAAGTACAACTGAAAGAAAATGAGCTTGTTCAAGTGTTTCAAAATTATCAAATTTAGCCAATATTTGTCTTTCTCTCCTATTCCTCGACCTCTTCTTAGCAAGACTTAAGGGTTGAACATTAGCAAGTGATCTCAAATTCTCCACATCCATTGTAAGTAAATGATCTAAGTTTCTATAATTAATATTTCTCTTTACAGTTTGAGATAAATTTATAAGTTCATCCATACCATTAGGAGCACATGATCCTGAACCTTCTCCAACATCAATTTCTTAAGCTTCCGTAGGGAGTGATCTTGACCCTTCTTTAATGTGTAATTCTTTGACTTGACTTGACCCTCCTACTTCAGCTTGTCCTTCACCTTCTTTAGTTTTATGATAATATGCCAATGCAGCTTCACAATTTCTTTGTTCGGTAGTAGGTGACCTTTTTCTATAATATTTACTTTTTCTTCCCTTCTTGTTCCCCATTTCTTCTCTCCAAAAAATGTCTTCGAAAAGATCAACAATAAAAATTATCTTCTTCCAAAAAATACTTTGATCTAAGATTTCTCGTCTCCAATATTATGCCTTTGAAAAAATAGAAATTGAAATCCTTCTCCAAAAAATGCCTTTGTAAAAATTGAATAATAATAGAAAAAGTGAATTAACTTATTGCAATTCGGTAAAAAATGGAAAGAAAAAACTTTAGAATTATACCATTCTATATTAAAAAAAAAAAAATTCACAATTAGCCGACCTACTTCGCGCGAAGTAGGTTGGGTAAAATATTGTCAGGGTATTTCTCACAGGACTATTTACATAGGGGTCTTCGTGCAAATACCCTTCACATGAAGCCCATCAAATGGCTTCGTGCAAAGGGGTGCTTCGCATGAAGACCCCTAAAATGGAATTTTACCCTCAGAAAAAAGAAAACTCCAAAAAATGACCTTTCAAGGCCTGGGGCAAGGACCAAACATGATTCTTTTCTGCAGCACATGATGTCAAATGATGATATTCAGAACAAGATTTCTAATGAATATAATTTTAATACATATTGAGTTCATTGTCACTTTCATATATTACTTTAACTAAACATAGGTTGTTTGGTCATTCAACAACTTGTCTCTTCAAGGCTTCGGGAAAAATAGTAAATTACAAAACCAAAAATTATGAAAAATATGTAGGAAAAGAGTATGTGTTTCACCTCTATACAAAAAAAAAAAAAAAATGAATTTCGATATATACAGATCAAGTTAGAGTGATCCAAGTGACCTTATGTCTAAATTACACTTACTGTCACTTTATAACTTAGTTAACTATGAAATATTGACCCAAAATGAATGAAACCAATTGCATCCTTTATATATTAAAGTTATAAATATAATCTTGAAATAATTACATTGTTATCATATTTCAAAAAAAATTTATACGAATCCAAGTGACAGTCACTTCTTAAAAACACAATTTTTTCACAAAAACCACTTTTTTGAAGGAGAAGGGAAAATGATTTTAAATTTAAAAAAAAAAAAAATATTTATAAACTACAAAGAAAATTCTAAAAGACTCTAGTTTACATCATCTTCAAATTCCTAATAGTTTTGCGGCAACAAGTGTTCGAAAGTGAAGTTTTTTCTCAGAATGTTGATCTTTGTGGCAAATTTGGCCAAAAAGTGGGACCCACTATTGTGGGACCACCCATATATAATGTGTGTGTGTGTGTGTGTGTGTGCAAACACACACACACACACACACCATTAGTTTGTTTTCCGAATTTTTTTTGGTTTCTTTTCTTTAGTATTGTTACCAATTTTTGCATCTAGCTCAAATTGGCAAAGTTGGATAGTTGTATAACTAAGGCGTAAGGTACATATAAGTTTAAGTTCAGATTATGCATTCTAAACCAAAGTATGAAAGATGGGATTTAAGTACTTGTTTTTGAAATTAAAATGTTGTAAGAACACATCATTGATATGAAATGTATTACAAAATAAAATTAGATACATCTTTGCATTATAAGTTTCTTTTACATCAAAAGACAACTACATACAGTGTTCCACACAAGCTATAGTAACTATGAAAACTTGAATGCTACAATGAAGAAAGAGCTGGAAAAATAGAAGTCAATAAATAATAAGCAGTGGGATATTTTGTAATGCCTAGTTGGCGGGTCATTGTACTTTGATAAGCTGATGGAGGCCTGGGTCCCACATCTCCAAAGCGTAACTAGAAAAAGTAATAGAAATGGTTGGTCAATCCTGAGATAGAGAAATGAAGAATCACATTCTTACTCCTATTCTTGACATGTACATATTGAGTAATGTACAAATGACAAGAAAACTGAATTCAGCAGAAAACAATCACATTTTAATTAACTAGTTGTTTCATGTTGCAGAAAAGATCAAGACAAAGTTATTCAAGGTACCTTCCCTTTAAGCGTGAAACCTTCTAACTTTAAATTTAAATACAGGGAAATTAAAGTACATGTGACCATTAAATAGATGTACTTTCATTGTATGAAACCTTTTGGTTAGAAGTAGAGACAATTTTAGTTCATCATTTCCAATTGTGAAATAGGATGCTGGGAAAACAATAATCATTAATGTATATGATGCAATAGGGGATCACAAATATACCACATATCATATCTAAAACAAAATATCACAACACATAATAAAGTGAGTGGAGGAAAAGCAACCAATACATCAATGGCAGTATACCCAAGCAATAAACATTGACCCGCATACAATAGATTGCATAAAATGACAGTGAATAGGAGGTAGCAATACAAGTGTACACATGGTCATTCTAAATCTCTACCTAGATATTGATCAGAAAATGATGCTTCTTATATGAAATATGAGGACATGGTAATATCTTTTCAAAAAGAAAATTAATTCATTATTAGAAAGATAGTTAATTCTTCTATTTTTTCAGATACAATAATTTCCAAAGTTATTTTTATGATATATTATAAAGGACAGTATCAAAGATGGATGATGAAACATCTTGTACCAGTCACATTATAAGAAATGTATATTGACAAAAATGATAATCAAAGAAATTATAACACATAAAGGAGTATCTACATAAGATTAAGGTGATTATGTAATTAGAGAAATATTAGAAGCATGAAGACCTGGAAGAGTGAATGTTGTTGTTATAAAAAGTGAGAAGGAATGTTTAGAAAATATCAACATAAAAAGTACCAATAGGAGAATCCATATAGAAGGGATCACATAGTGCAGTTATATGCATGATGTTCAAATTAGTGAAAAGATGACATCCATATTATGAATGGATAGACCTTACATACAATGGTGAAGGATAATGAGATGATTCAGAATGCATGAGAAGGTTACGTTCCGCAAAAATGATAGTATTGTCATAGTGAAAGCTAATACAATGGAGCAGTCATTAGGTGCAAGTCTGTAAACATCATCAAGATATCACATCAACATTATGATAGGTCTCTCGTCCATGATATGAATAAGGTACAACATAGAGGATGTATGATGCTATAATGGTGGTCTTATGATAATTACAAACAACTACAAGATGAGCATAATGTTGTCTAAGGAATAGATACAAGTCATTTTTTGAACAACACCATTCATGAAATAAAGATTACTATTTCCTAATGAGTAGAACCATCATAGGAATCCAATTCAATTGGGAAATATCAGGTGGCATCTACAGGAGAATTTCTTGTAAAGATATTTTAGTCTAAGGTCAAAACATAGTGATGTGTGAATTTTTTGATCAATGACATTGAAGGTGATCATAGATACAAGTCACTGTCAGAAAATAAAGGAGAATTGCATGTATTTATATACATCTTGGATGGAGTCATGAAACATTAAAAGATGTATTTAAATGATTAAATCAAATACAAGGATATCAAGTACATCAGTATAAGGTCAAGATAGACAACGAATGGAATGCACTAACCTTTGAGTTTGGAATCTATGATGCAAAGGTATAAGGATTTTCAGAGAAAGAATGATACATGAAATTATCATGACATATCTCAGTACAAATGATACTATTTATTGGATACCTACATTATAATAGTGAAAAACAAACATTAGTGACAGTCGCCAATGAATAACAATGGTTTCTTTGCTAGGTTTCAGATTTGCATCAAAATCTGCTTGTAAAGGGTTTTGGGGCCCCTTCAAAACCTATTTTTACCATAATAAAAAACAATAGTTTCTTCATAAACATATGTACTATCATGAGGGAAAAAGAGTGGAGGAGAAGTCAAAAGACATGGATTTCTTACAATTTCAAACCCTCAATGTAGTTTCAGATTTCAAGATAAAATGTCATGGCTCTAAAGATAGAAATTTTGTGTTTCATTGTCTTCATGCAGGGAAGCTTTAATCTCATGGCATCAGGAAAGGGTTTTGAAGAGTTTTTTATCAACATATTAGAATACCCTAACTTGAAGAAATAAAATCTTTTGGTTTTTGAGTTATATCTAGAAAAGCTAATGCAATGAAAATTCAAAATGCTGCTTTCTTAATAAGAAGCCGCAACAATACCCAGATAATTTGATAGAAATAAAACATGGTGTTTTGAGACCTTAAGTTTTTTTTCTTTATTTTCATACAAAGATACATAAAGAATCCTTGGAAGGAGAAACAGAGTAACAGAAGGGGAAGATCTTACTTTTTTTAATGCAAAAAAATTGATTAAATATGGAGCTCAATATTTCAACATACTTGAAAATGGAATTTCAAATGGAAGGATTAAAAAACTCTCTAATCTATATACCCTAGCCCTCATAGTGGTGACACATTAGAGTTCAAAGACAGAGTAGAGAAAACATGGTAAAGAACTTCAAAATCCCCCAAAGAAACGACAAAATCCTTCAAACCCATGTCGGCCAAAGAAAACTAGAGGAATGAAAAAAAGTATCAAATGAAATGAGGCTATAGGTTGTATTAGGAATTCTAAACCTAGAGATCATCGTAGGAAAAGGATATCATGCCTTAGTTTAATAAAATTATAAAACTATTTCATTTTTTATTTTAAAGTGTGATTTTCAAATAAAGTAAATTTAGATATTACTTTAGTTTGAAAATCATGTAATAAAATAGAATGAAATAAATCCAAATACTTATTTAAATAAAATTAATAAATCATTTTAAATAAATATAATTATTATTTTTATTCAAATCATCGAATGAAGAGAAAGGAGGAGATTGATTTTTTTTGCATGTCTTGGAGGAATGAGGGTTTTAGATTCTGAGCAGATCTTGGAATCCATTTCTAGTGGTTGGAGGTGTTTTATGTTCTTTTACATGTTTGTATAGGCCATGGAGGGATTTTATTATTTCTAGCACTTGGTGGGCATCCATAGGGGTTATTTTTAAGTTTTGGAGCAGTTTTGCAGGGCTTTCGTGTGCATTTTGAGTTCATTATCAGTTGACAGGGCCTTACAGGCAATTGGGCTTCAGTTTCTTGTAGTCGCACCCCTATTTTGGTGGGATTTGTTCCTACATCAGACCCCATGGGTTTTCATGAGTTTGGGAGAGATTTGAGGCAATTATGGACATTTTCACTTCAGTTTGAAGGGCCACATGCATGCAGATTGAGTTTAGAGGAGTTTTAGGGTAGTTAACTGCATGTTTCTAGTAGTTTGACCCCTTTTTCTCTTATTTTTCTCATCTATCCAACGATGGTCCTTTCAGGGTCTATATCTCATATTTTGATCTCATTTTTTGGGGTCCTCACTTTTGACCATATTTTTGCACATCGCAAATTCTAGACATTGTATTGGACTTCAAGGTTTGTAGCATATTTCCTGATTATTTATGCAGAGATTGATTCCTTCTCAATTATATTTCTGTGTCCAACATTGATTATGATTTATTTGATTTAAATATTATTTTTTACATTTGTTTAAAATCAATATCCTTTCCAGTTTAATGCAGAACCTGATATCCCATGTTGCAGATCTGTGATCATGTCTTGTCATGTCTTACTTTTTAAGTTTGAAATTGAGAAAACATTAGTGTTTTCCTCTTCAGATATTAGAATGCCATTACCTTTCATAAGAGTCAATTTTGCAGGGTTTGTCTGATTGAGTTGTGAGTTTTAAGTGCTCTTTTTATGTGTGACACTATGATGTTTTTAGCTGCAAATATGATTATTACATTGGTACATCAACCTTTAGTTTTAAATTTCCATTTTCACATGTACATTCCTTCTATCCCTTTTCTCATTCAAGTGTAGTACAAGTGAGTACCAAAAGGAACCGACCATTTTAATCCCAGATATTCACTCTCACCATAGGATACCCACAACCTGGTAGTATTTCCATGTTCCAATAGGATAGCTAGACTCTTCATCTTGTTATAGGAGCAATCCTAACTAACAACATGTATCTCTCATACAGTTAACATGTATCTCTCATATAGTTTGGAGGAGCGTGACTATGACCACAGAAGATGAAAGGGAAATTTTAATTGAATCTTTAGCACACAATTATGAAGCATATAATTAACATCTAAAGTAAGCTACCAAGAACATTTATGGAAAACTATGCACATGGAGCCTTAACTGGCATGATTGTATAAGATTTGTATCATAGGAAAGCATCCTCAAATCTTCATTGCCTACAATATAGAGTATACTAATGGCACTTGATAATGCATTAAAATAATTTGTAAGCTTCAAGATCCATGTGTTCTTTTAAAAAAATAAGCATTTAGTTATTATGTATGCAAATTGTGGAAGCATAGGCAAGGCCATCGAACTATTTAACAATCTTCCTTAAGGAAAAGTTCCATGGAATATAATGATTGCTAAAATTATGCAATAATGAATTTTTTGAAACAACTAAATGAACCTGTAAACAAATGCATCTTCAAGACATTTTCAGCCACCAAGGAAGACAAAGAGGCAATGAATATTGAGAAAGAACTACTACATAGGTAACGATGTAGCAGGTCACATCAAGAAAACAAGAAAATGAATCGACGGGGAATGTAAAATGTTGCATGAAACAAAATAAGGAACTTGAATGGTTTAAAAAGGGGCCAACGATATAAAGAGGAGGAGCATGGTGAAGGGGGTAGTCATGGGAGAGGAATGACTCAAGGAAGAATTGGGGTGAGATAAGGGAGATGCTCTGTGTGAGATAGTCAGAAATATATGTAAAAATCATTGTGTGGTTGTGTGGTGAGGGAAAGCTTCTAAGAAAGATATTTGGGCATTGGGGACTGTTGAAGAATGTGTTGATGGGGTTTTTCTGACCGGGTCCACCAACAGTCATAAGTTGTCACCGGGTTCCGGGGAAATCAGCCAACTCTGCCTGCAAAGGTTGTCCGGGGAAAATAAATTCTCCAGGCCTTCAAGCACCTGGGTGTCGGGTCACGACGGTGCGGGGCTCGGTTGGGAGAGGACTATTTTCGAGGGGGATAGCTGGTTACTTCAACTCATTCTCCCAGAGATTCAATTTGGTAAGGGTTTCCCGGAGCACTCTACACTTAGCAAATAAAATGAAAAAGATCATGTAGGGTTAGAAACGTTTATCTAACTACAGTCATGCTAAAATGTCCGGAACATCAACAATACTCTGAAATACTACACTAAATACTGAAGAAATACACAACCATCAGTTAGTATTTTATCAGTAGCAAAAATAAAGAGGTCATTAATCTACTTTAACATTTTAGAGTGAAGGACATACAGGACATTAAAACATGAAATACCATTAACTCAGAAGCAGGGACACTAACAACATCATTGCCAAGAATCCTTCCTTCTTCATTAATAACTTTTCTAGCAAGCACTGGTGCGTGATACAGTAGTGGCTCCAAGGGAGCATCTAACTAATAGAAACAGAACAATGGAGCATTGAGCTCTGCAACTAAAACCAGAAATGACTTCGCTATTACTTATGGACAAAAAAATCATCAATTCCGCCGACCCTAGGAAATGGGTCGATTTGCCTCTTTATACAACTCTCTAACCCTAATCCTATTTCACTATGCTTCAATAAAATACAATATCTAGGTGCCGGTACTACCTGCGCCACCCTACAAAAGACCTGGAGACAGAATAGGTCTGCCATGTCAGAAGAAGAAGACAAGAATATACATCGGAAGAATCGGCCTTGGGAAGAGGGCTAGAGAAGAGAAAGTAGAAAGTAGGTCCCCCGGGGACCGAGGCTACATGCCTCATAAATGGGAAATGCGGTGCCCTGTCTCCAATGTGCCAGGTATACCTTTGAATGGCACCTTGAGAAGACCACCCCGTTAGAAACCAACCACTGAGCCAATACCTCTTGATGTGGCCAACTACCTTCTGACAGTCTTCATTAACTACCTCTTAAAGTGACCGATCGGCCTCAGGGACCGGGACACAGATCACTTTAAAGAATACAAAATTTTGGATCCGGGACTCCAGAATCCGGGAACTTACATCCCCAAAAGAATAAATAATACTCAATACTCAAGTTTCCCCGGTTCTCAGAGAACGCTCAAAGCTGTTTATTATCGTTGAAGGCCTGAAGGAGGCAGAAAATGCCATCCTCATCAATCTTTCTTAGGCTGGCCCTTCTGTGTCTGGCCACATCAACTAGTTCCCCCAGGTCCGGAACATTATTTCTGAACTCATCTACAATCCTTGCGGCGTCATGGATTTTAAGCAGCATTTCGGTAAGTTTTGTCATTTGGGCCCCATCTATCCCCTCCGGGGATTGATACCGAGATGCCATCATTTCATCAAAATTCCCCAAAACTGATTCCTCTAGGGTATAAGTATTTGCACTAAGGGGATCAACCCCAAAATCTTTTATTACAAATCACACAAATAAATTAGAAGAATACTTCACCGTATTTACCTTTTCTTGTAAGGACTCTACCAGTTGCTTGGTTACCTCCAATGTGAGGTCCAGTCTGGAGTGCTGAGCCCTTACAAAATCAAATGATTCCTCACCCAAAATTCTAGATTCAGAAATTATGTCTTCCCCCAGGGTGAGGATCTCTTCGAGCTATACCTTCCATTCCTGGTAATTCTCGGCGTCACTCTCCCATTGATCAATTAGTGCTTCTGCCTGGTGAATAACCTGTCAGGCCGTATATAAATCTGGGAGAGTGGACGCCAGGAAACGCCGGGTGTTTCCTATTTGTAGAGCGACCCATTCGTCTGTTGCTTGGGCCTTCTTTTTCATTACCCACAGGGATTCTATGTCGCTCTGTCGTAATTCCTCTAATGTGGAGGTCTAGGGAGGGGCGGCGTTGATGGGTTTGGCCAGCTCGGTAAGCAACCCCATAAGGTTTGTATTCTTCTCTTTTCCTACCTTGAACCTCTGGGCCTCTTTTTCATATCGGGCCTCTACTACCCTTGCTGCCTCTTTTAGCAGGTCTACTTCACCCTGCTTTCCTCATTTTCCCAAGGACACCTCTGCAATATTATAATCTGCGGGATCTGTGGCCGCTTCATTGGCGTCTGGGGGAGGCATTGCCACTACTGCAATTGCTTCTCCGCTTGGCCCAGTCCGAAGGGTATGAACTGTCCGGGCTTTCTTTGTTTTTGGCGGGGCCTGAGCTAAGGCCATCATTTCGGCCAGGGAGAGAGGGACTATCGGAGCAGATTGGGCTTTTCTTTTTCTATTTTCTGCCAGCCATGGAGGTGGGAGAGGTGGCCTTCCTGCCAGAGTTTGTTCTTCAAATTCCCTCCCGGTGTCCGGTGGTGGCTGCTCCTTTTCAGCATATACTTCCCCTGTTCCTCTCCCTGCCGGTACTTCTTCTACAGCAATCTCCTCTTCAATTTCTATCTCCTCAGCCTGGCGCCAAATGTCAATTGATGGGTCTGGACCCTGGTCGGCTTCCTTGAGGATTTCCTCTTCATGCTGCACTTCTTCTTCCTCCTCATTTGTTGGCAGTAGGGGCGGTATCGGGCTGAGATTCAGAGTTTGGGCCGCCGTGATAACCCGCCTGAAGGTTGCCCCCGGGAGTGGCCTTGGGAACGTGGTGACTGGGGGTACGGTTGTTCCTGAGGGTCCGGGTCTGGGTTCCCCAGCGGATGCCATTTGTTCACCTAGCTTTAGTTGGTCCACTCCCAGACCTTGCATTTCTGGAGCCTCGGAGATAATCTCTGGTTCGGGCCTCTTTTCTTCTTTTTACTGCTCTTCTTGTTCTGCAACTTCTACTTCCAGGTCTTCTGGATCCACAGCCCCTTGTTCTTTTTCTGGGACCTCCGTCTCCACTTGTGTGTCATCCCCTTGCAAATTTCAAAACTCATCAGCTGCAAATACGTCAAACTCCTTCTCTAAAGGGGGACTGGCTGGGTCCTCCATTTGTTCTGCCTCTTTCTCCGGTTCTGGGGAATTAGAAGAAAGGATTTCCACTTCTTTTGGGAGGGAAGCCCTTGGCGCAGGTTCTGCCTTAGGCTGTTTGATGTGCTTTCTCTTCCTCCGGGTGATAAGAGGCGGCCCCGCATCGGCTATTTCTACTACCTCCATGGGATCCACCCCCGTCACCTTGACCATCAAGGCTGCCAGCGACGGGGAGGAAGGAGGACGAATTGGTCCAGCCATTAGCGGGGGAGTGGCAAGCCTCATCATTAACTGTTCCCTCATTTGCTGGGAGGCTACCATAGATTGCTTGAGTTGTTCTTGTATGGGGACTTGCTACGTGGGGGGATTTGTTTCTATTCCCTTTCCTTTGTCTGCGCCTTGTGCAGAAGTCCCGGCCCTCGGAGTCAATTTTGGTGCCAGCTGCGGTGTCAGTTTTGGTACCGGTTTAGAGGCTAGGCGCACACTCCCAGGGGATGCCTTCTTAAAATAGGCATGACTTCACTCGACCACCTCCTGAGTGAAGTCCTCAATCATGTGCTCCTCCTGGACGGCCCAATTCATTGCCGGCAATGCCATCTTGTCAATCCCCTTTTCTTTGTACTGGGGATCTATGGTGGGGGCGTCGTCTGAGAAACCCGCTAGGAACCTCCGAAGCTAGAGCTCTTGCATCATTCTCGCCATCATTCTATCATAGTGCTGGCTGTGCACATCCATGTCATCCTGGCGATCGGCCTAGAAGTCTTCCATGTGTACGTGGTGGGGCTTCGAAGCCCGGGGCAGTACCGTTGCAATTCTGCCATGTGGATCAAAATTTCTTCATGCCAAATAGAATTCCTGCAAGTTATAACATCTTAGCTCATTGTCTGCCTCCTTCGCGGCGGCCAGAATTTAGGTGTAGTTCCCACAGGAGATTGGGAACGGAACATTTGGGACCTTCTTATGGGCCAAGAAGGTATGTAGCTCCATCATCTGTCTGCAATATTCCAGCAGCACGATCTTGTCCCCACAATGCTTGGGCAACAAGTAGGGTTTCCCGGAGAAGCCGACGACCCTAATGTATGTATTCTACTGGAATTGAATGTAGTAGTGCCCATAACTACTAACCAACTTCATCGCCTCAGTGGATAGGAGGTATCCGGCATCCCGGGTGGGCGTAAGCAAATGGTAGTAAACGAAGGAGTCGTTTACCTGGCAGTAACTAGGGAAGCTGGCTTCCCATTGAATCTGTGGGAAATGGTCCCACGATTCTTTTTGTCCCGGGCCAATCCTGAGTACGCCATTTGTAAGTAGGCCATTGGAGTGAGGCCTCTGTTGGGCCAAAGCCCAGAAAATATAAGAAGTCATGTAGAACTTCTTCTTTTGGTTTAATTGCAGGAACTGGGAGTCGACATGATTGGAAATTATTGTTGCCCAGTCGAAGAATTCTCCCTTAGTGGAGATGCCCAGTAGGAAATAGTACATCCATTTTGCAAATTCCTGGGCGGAGGGTTGCCGAAATACCCAGGCTAATGCTATCATCCCCATTTGGATGCTTTCCTTGAATTCAGAGCGGGGGATATCAATCTTCATCCTCTTTGGGTCCCTCTTCGGGACCTTGAGCCAGTTGATGTTCATGTACACCCGGGCAGCATCCTCCAGTTGATTGAACTGTTTCAAGGCTTCGGTCCTTGTAACCACCGAGGCCCTATCAAATTGTGGGATACCCAGGCCTGCTTGGAAAGTGACTGGGTCGAGGGACACCAGTGGAGTGGGGAATCCCATAGGTTTTGTAGTCGCGAGCATGACCGCCCAGACAGAAGAGTTGTAATTGGCTGCCAATGCTAGAACAAGCTCTGGAGACTGCACGGAGCATGGGAAGCAAGCTGCCCAGAGGATTCCAGAACCTCCGATGTTGATTGCAAGTTTGTCTCCAGCCTGTCACTGGATGTGCATTATCTTTACAAGGGCCTGCATTTCTGCCCAGGTCCTGACACTGGCATCGGTCATCAGTTTTACCTTGGATTCAATCTTTTAGCCCACAATCTCATCATCCAACACAAACTTCATGGTGAGGGGCAGCTTTGCCAGGGCCTTCTCCATTTTTGACTTTGTTGCTGCCCTGGTCTCGGTTGTGGTTGGTAACTCTAGACTTCTAGGAGGAGATGATGTAGATGCCTCAGACATGTTTGTAGGATGAAGTCTAGACCTGCGAGACAAAGCGACTATCAGAACATACTTATCAAAATTAAAACAGCTACTCCGGGGCCCGGGAAATCTTACCACCGTGGTGTTTGCCTTCCCTGAAAAGTTAGTTTTATGCAAAGGTACCCGAAAAATAAAACACATCATGAACTTGGGAATTTTTGTACACGTCCGGGTCTGGGGATTTTAACACACTTGGTAAGGACGACGGATGTGTGGTGGTAAAAAGAGGCCCGAAGCCTGGAGAAATGACAGTTAGCAAAGAAGAATGTGAAGGCATGTCCACGTGGACACCACGTGCGTTGGCATTGAATAGATGTGATGGCGATGATGACGGAGCCAACTGTCCAATCGCACGAAAAGGGAAAGCCACTTGGCTGGGAGTAATTGCGCGCGTGGGAAATAAATGAGGTTCTGACAACCTTGATGGAGGAGAGAGAAAATTGCCTGTTTGAAACCAGCCAAGAGCCGAGTTTCAAACAGGTGGTTTTCTGCCTTGAAGCAAGCTTGAAGGCGAAAACCAGTAGCAAGGGCGACTCGAACAGCTTGTCGAATGACCTGGAAGGATACACATAGAGCCAAAGGATATATACAAGGTACAAAGGAGATATACAAGAGTCATCTACAAATATGCACATATATACATGAAATATACATACGGGATGACTCCTGCGGGAAAAACCAGACGAAGCTGAAACAAAAATATACAACCACTTACATTATTTACAGGCTATTTACAGACCTTATAGACAAACAACCTGTGCACAGAAGGCGGAAAACCTCCTGGCAGAGCCGACCCACCAACGGGCGGCAAAACCAGAGACCCAAAAGAACAGACACGACAGAGAAACAAAGAAAAACAAAATAAACAAAACCGAGCAAACCCAAAGACAAACCAGAAAATGAAAGCGAAACAGAGAGAAGGAAAGGAGAAACACCAACCTGAAAATGTAGAAGGTGGAGGAAAGGAGGGATTACCAAGAGAACTCTACAACAACTTGGGTCATTAGGCTTCCAAGATCACCACCATGAAGCACTTGCATTTGTCTGAGAACAACAGAAGGTGTTAAGCTTTGATTATCACAAATTCTCTGTAAATGCTCTGCTAATTGCTTTGAAAATGCTCTATTTCTCTCTAAGTGCTCGAAGGTTTTAATCGCGGTAAGTGTGAAAATGACAGGTAAGTCTATTTATACCCGTGGTGAAAAGTAGTCCCCCTCCTTCCGGGGATTCGGGTCAGGCGCAAACTCCAGAATCTGGGCCCGAGGATTCCTCACAATGATGTTCTTAAGACTTAAGAACATCATAGCAAAGAATCCCAGAGTCTGGAATCTGGCGAGGCAATAAAAGGCAACCTCTGGGATCCGGGATCCCGGAGGGGAAAACCAAACCAAGAAAACAACACACCGGGGAAGAAAACCCCGGCGAAAGAAAGAAAAAGAAAAAGAAAAAGACAAGGCAAAAGCCGCAAGGAAAACAAAACAAAAGAAAAAAGGCGGGGACCCAACATTTTGCACACAAAATGTAGGGACGGGGATGCAGGGCATAACAGAATGGAGTTGTAAAAAAAAGAACATGAAGTAAAATCCAAAGAGGATATATTTATGAGAGAGAGAAAGTATATTATAATTAAGAGACCATTGGAGATCATATTTGTAATTTTTTTTTGCAAATTTGAATTGAATAAAATTATTTCTTATTTCCTTTTGCTAAGAAAGGAGAGTATTTATTTTAGCTCTATTATTTTGAGATTTAAATTGACTGTTTCTAAGTAGAGGGAGCATCATCTCCATCAATTGGTATCAAATCCAGTAGTTCTAAGCCTGTGGATCAATTTCTGACCATGAGGCAGTCTAAAACATGACCTATGGTGATGAGTAGAGAGTTGTGCAAACTGATCACTGACCATGAGGCAGCCTAAACTAGGACCTATAGGTGATGAGTAGAGAGTTGTGCAAACCAATTGCCAATCATGAGGCAGTTTTCACTTGAGGAGTGAAATGGTAGTGGGGATTGGGGAGCTCAAAACGATCATTGCGAGCATTATATATATATACCTCTGTGTGTGTGTGTGTGTGTGTGTGGCTACTCTTTGAATAATGCTAACT
Organism: Thuja plicata; assembly: GCA_018584345.1. Classification (NCBI taxonomy): domain Eukaryota; kingdom Viridiplantae; phylum Streptophyta; class Pinopsida; order Cupressales; family Cupressaceae; genus Thuja; species Thuja plicata. Next base: position 3,071,945 of record MU227760.1, read on the forward strand.
ATAATGTGATCTAAGGGAACCAAACCCAATATCTTGAAGAGTTTTTAAACTATCTTTATTAATCTAAAATAGAATGTATTTGCAAACTTCATCATGTTGCCTTTAGGTTTGATTTCATTTTCCCATTTCTTTAACAAATTATGACTACCAAAGTATATTTTGTTTAGCAAGGAACAAATTGGTAAATTGTTAATTAAAAAGTGTGACAAAGGCTCACATAAGGAACAAATAAATTCATTTGTCAATTGACACAATAAAAGGTAAGGCCCTTCTTACATTTTCCCTTCCATTATTACAAGTATTCTCCTAAAAGCATTAGAATCTATAAAACGTTAGAAAAAAGTGTGCATTCTGCTTTCATGTTTTCTAAATGCAATGATCTCTCCATTATTATTGCTTTCTTCTCAAAAATTACATAAAATAATGTGATAGCATAGAAATATCAAATACAAACAATAGTATGTCAAAAAATAGATGGATAGGAATAAATATCAAATTAAGTATTCTTTTTGAGATTTTATGGTAACAATATTGATTTTGTTGTATAGGATAAAAATACATGACGATAACAAAGAAACTTGCTAGTAATAGACTAAGCATATTTCTACTCATTTACTAATAAGAAGAAGCTATTTACTATTGTTTAGTGCAAAAATTGCATTCTTTTAAACAAAATGAGCTCAAAAGAAAAACTTAAGATACCAGAACCAAAAATTGTAGATGTAGAAAAATACCAAATCACAATAGGAGCTCTTATTTGCAACATTGATTATGAATTGTGAAAAAGGTCTATATAGAATAAACACATGTAAATAGAATGTTGGAGATTGCTTATGCAACTCATTATAGCTTCTACTATCCAAACATTATACATCAATTCAACTACCAGAAGTGTAGTGCCCAGCCAAGGAACCCTCACAACATAGGGTCAAATATGCACTATTTTCTTTTTTTGAAACATACAAGTAGCATCATGAACATAAGTGCATCATCAGTACATTGCATGAACAAATAAGGAAACATACAATGATCATCAAACAATCATGCACAAGTGTAAGTCTTACAAGCACTCCCAAGGGTTCCATGACAACTTGAAAACACACTTGGAATGGAGTACACACATTCACAAGATTTCCCAATGAGGACATAGACAATGTCCAACAAATCTAAAGAGGCAAAGCTGGTAATAAATCACAAAAACCCAAAAGGGAAGACTAAACCATCCTCTGAAACCAACTAAACAAAGGTTCATTTTAATACCAACAAAAGGTGTTCATATGGTAATTAAGTATACATGTTTGTTGCCTTCTAACAAAAATGACATCAAAAAAACCATCATACCATAGACCTTGATCAAAAATAACCTTAGGAAATTACAAGGATATAGTAATGCAAGAAACTAGGTGGAGACACCGAAAGAAGGAAAAGACACTGATATGCGTAAATGCTAGTTGAGCACGCAAATGCTGATCTAAAGACTAGAAAAATTTAAAGACATAAAAGTATCAAACTAGAGAGGTAGGGATGCCACTCTATAGGTGGAGATGTCGATCAGTGTAAATGCTAGTGCATGAACAAAAGCTGATATGCAACTCTCCCCGTAAACTTGGAAAACTTAAGGTAAAACACCTAAGCTAACACCAACATACAACTAATAAACACCTAGCCCCACACCAGGTAGTACTAGATACACATGATTAAGGCTATACTCATTACAATCAATAACAATAAAATAGATCTAATCTACTAAAAATATCAGTGTAAATCATAATCATTGAAATGTAAATGCAAAGAGATAGAATGAGCACATCATGTTTGGTACACTGTTATATCATCCTAAAAATTAAGAACCCTTATTAGGTTCTTGCTTTTAGCCCCAATTTAGTATGGGTTCCCACATTAATTTTGCGTTCTTCTAGCACTTATGTATCCTTCATATCAACATTATTTATTCAAAACTTGAGAATGGCTCTAACTTCTATGCATGATCTACCATTTTTCATCATATCACATAATTCATTTTCCATCTAGGTCATTTGCATGCAATTTTGGATATAAGGATTTACCTTGATTTCCTCACACTCCACTGAATTCCAGACAAAATCTAGCATGTCAGGACGAGGTCAAACTAATTCGGCCTTATCCTAAACAAGGTTGAACCAAGTCAACCTTTTCCTCGAGCATTGAATTTAAGTGGGCTGCGGGCCCAATACAAGGGTATTTCTCCTAGGTACTTAATTGAGGTTGGCCTGAGAAACCTAGGCCCTAAAATGTGTATAAAAGGAGATCTCTCCTTCTCATTTTCACATCCATGATGGGTGCCAGCAAGAAGTTGAGTCCACTTTTTGGGCAAAAAGAGGAAGTGTTTTCCCTGATTTTCAAGTTGTCTATCAATTGATGTCAAAATTTGAGGCACTTAGACATTGAATATCAAAAAAATCCACTAATAGAAAATGTAGTTCTCAGAGTCTATTTTTCAAATATGTAATTTATTTAAATACCCACATAGTATAAAATATATTTAGTAGGCATGTTTAAAAACCTCTTTTTCAAAATGCCTATTTCAGGACCATACCCCGCATGTGTACGACCACCCTATTTTGAAGTAAATAAATGAATTTTTCTAAATACTTTTGGGGGAAGGTACCTAACACATCAAAGATTGGTCAGAATATTTTTGCTTTTTTTTTAATTGAATATTTTTTTTT
>MU227760.1:3076619-3095745 GCA_018584345.1 Thuja plicata
AATTGACTGACAGAACAGAGAGATCAGAAAATGACAAAATATCTAGCTGGCAGAGCTAAAGGATAGACTTAACTGGTTGTTTTATTTTCTTTATTCAACCACCATTAAGTAATTGATTTAAAGATGCATTATACAGTTGGCAAGAAGATAACTATGAGATAAATCAGGAGTTAAAGCCATAAATCAATTTGGCTAAATTGTTTTTCATGCCAAGAATCAAGAATCAAGAACCTAGAATTAAGGGATATCATGTCTATTTAAGAGACAAGCATAATTTATTTCCGTAAGCAATCAGATACACGGGGGAGTGAAATGATAGAAGATTCTGAAGAGAAAATGATGAAGGTTAAACTTCACGCCATCCTAATCAATCAAGCTAAGGGAGAGCTAAAGAATTTTGCAGACACCGACGAACAGAAAAGCATAGCATCACAAAGTAGAAAAGGTTAAGTACAATTGAATTGAATTGATACATTGATCAGAAAGATATTGTAAGTAAATAGATCTAAAAATTTGTAATTCAGTTGCATTAGAAATAGGTCATATTATTTCACTTTAACCATTGAAGCATTAAGTCTCTTAACAGAGAAGGACTTAGCAGTCTTTTGTAATTGAGGTATATCCTAACAGATTACCAGAAGGTTGACTCGTGAAAGTAGCATCGGTCTTACCTAAAGCTTATTGACAGTCTAAGAAGAAGGTCGATTCAAGGATGGTAGTAAGATTAGCATAAAGCCTATTGACAGTCAAGAGACTTATTCAAGGATGGTAGAATAGATTTCAGATACTAAGTGACAACCTATGTATAAAAATCCTCTAACAAGGTCGCACTTAACCATGTGTTTGTAACCTTTAATAGGGTTGGCTCCTAACAGGGCTCACTTTAGAAGAGTGAAAATTTGGGGTACCGGTCCCAGTGGTTTTTTCCCTTAATAGGGTTTCCACGTTAAAATCCTTGTGTTATATGTGTATGGTTTATTAATTTATTATTTTACATTCTACATATGCATTTATGGATTGATTGGTATACTCTACATATTTACTGAGTATCGGTAAATACAGTTTACTGCTTATCAATTATCAAGGAGAATAAGGATAGACAAGGTAAACTGACAGACAGTTATTTATTTCAAGTATTTCAAAGGCATACATCTTGTTGGGACTTAATAATTTCAGAAGTATTGATTGGTGGATTAAAGTTTAAATTGGATAAATTTTTGAGGCCACTGATTCACCCCCCCTCTTAGTTATTACTAACAAAAGGAATGAAATTATACACTCATGTCAATCAATTCAATCAATGAAGATAATCAATAACACATGGATAACACTCAATATGTAGACCAACATCTAAATAACAATACAACACAACCACAGTACACAAGGGTATTACTCACTACTACCAAACCTAGACTTGAGAATACTAATCATAGGGAGTATCCATTATCCTATGGGTCAATAAATGACATATGAGGAATGAAATACCATCTACCAACCGCATGGGTCACACATCAAAAATGGTGATTCAATTGTTTCTGCTACCCGCACGGGTCAATATCTGACATCCAGGGTTTCCAATTAATCTTGTTTAGTGTGTATACCCAATGTATTTTATTATATTATCACTTTTTAAGAAATCCTAGATGTGTCTGATATTCCCACTTATAGGCTAGGACACACGTGAGCAGATACTCCCCATAACTATTCAATGCACCTAATCCCAAAACTCAACTTCACAATGAAGGAAAACAAGGGTTGTCTACTCGGTCTACACTGAGGATGGGAACAACAAGCTTGTCCACTTGGTTCATACCAAGGACATGGTTCATAATGACTTGTCTAATCATTCAACATCAAGGAAATAAATATAAAATACATTGTCTACTTGGTCTACACTAAGGACATAGATAACAAATGTATCAACAATAAATCAAGCAACGTAGGAGGCAATACAACTCCCAAAATACTCAAGGCATGAAACTAAGTAGATACACACACAAAGTGAATATATCAAGTTGCTCAATTGGACACTTTTAAAAGAGTATAAATTCTCATGGAATCCATCACACATATCATTTTAACATGAGGAAGGCTCAAAAAACCCCAAAAGCATCAAAATCCCAAATTTTAGCAATAATCGACAGTGTAAAAATCATCAATTTAGAGCTAAATGGGTGAGTTTGGAGGACGATAACTATTTATAAGAATGTCCTCAATCCATTATGATTTTGTGACCCTACCAAAGTCATGGGATACAACCAAGGACAACATTTTAAATGTTCCTAACATGGGGATAAACAAAATTAGGGTTCACGCAAATTGATGTCCATGAAAACACCCAAAAATGAAACTTGAAATATCAGAACAAAATTAAAACCCATTGGCCATTAAGGTACCACTAACCTAAAAATAAAATAAAATATGAAATCTGACTTTGTGGGAGAAAATGGAGAGCCTAACTATGATAAATTACCAGTGTCAAAAAAATCTAAAAACATACAAGCCCAGTCAAATATCAAATTTAATCACAAAAGAATGGAAAACATAGATATATACATCATTTTATTGCATTAAAAATAAGAAAAAAATTAAAATATTGAGAAATGGATAAAATACAGAAAGCCCTACCTCTCAAATAGGCAAAAAACTAGAATGAAGAAATAAAATTGGATGCTCAGTGTACGTGGATGAAACTCTCGACAAATTGTAGAAATCTCACCATAGTTCCAATGATCCAATGTCCACAAAAATTAAACACACGAGCTACTCCCAACAAAAAAAAGTTGGATTTCTCCACAAAGAGTTGGAGCAAATTCAAAAACTCACCAAAAAAATGAAAAAGTAAATAAAAACTCCCCTTTCAAAAACATACAGACCTTTTTTCCAAAAAGGAATTTTCCCCAAATTAAATAAATCAAATAAATCATAAATCACTTAAACTCCCAAAAGGCCAAAGGAAATAATTAATTAAATTGAATTCTAATAACAGGACTATGCCAAAATTGTCGATTAATTGATCATTGTTTAAATAATATCAATTAGCTTATTCTATGACTTAATATAAATAAGACTAACAGATTGCCTAATGCACAAACATATATTGGGCAACACATTATGAAATGCAATCCAAGATCTTTCCTACATGGTAGTTGGAAGGCAATAATGTAAATCAGATACATTGTTCCACCCAGGAACAATATTGGCTTAGTATGCAAACAACCAATGTGACTATCTCATATAACCATTGTTGGGGATAAAACACACTCAAACTTGAAGCTTGGGTGAAGATGATGATTGATATCTTTTCACTAAAATAAGCACACATCAAGTGCAGTTGCTCACAATATAAATAGTCAAAGCACATACATGTAATAATCAAGTACACCTAATGGAACAATGATGCTCTAGTGACGCAATCATTCTTTATGTATTAGAATGTAATGACATTGGTCATTCCATATAAAATCCTCAATGTACATCATAATAAAAAACTCATTTTAGTTAAAGTATTAAATAATCATTTACGACAATATGAGCATATATCAGTGAAAATCCCCAAAGCAAATAACCATCGATATAAATGCACAATAACATAGGAAATTAGTAATAATCATCATGGTAACATAATCTAATGTTATCGAATACAAAATACACCAGATATCTACATAAAGCATCATGTCACATCCTAGTAGAATCATCATGCATATATGATCAAAATGGTAAGCAACAGTATAATCTAACATCTACACTAGCAATGATACTGGTAAAACTAAACTAATGTATTGTAATCAAATGCATCACATAGTGAAAATATCTAATTACATCATACTAGTCACGGAATAAGAAAAGAGTCTAACTCAGATCAAAATAACATAGAAACAAATGCAACCATGTGGGAGGCACTACAATAAGGAACTATTGATTAATTCTAGACATGCCTCACAAAAGGATAAGTAGAAGCAATTATTTCACACAAGTATGAACTACATCCTCAAACTCTATATGAGTTGCACAAAGTACAAGATTATGAAACGTATTTTTGAAGAATGTGATTATTTGCCAAACCAACCATGACTAACAGAAAAAGTGGCCTACGGAGAAATAAATTTTGTATCTATTGGCTATCAAAGTGGTTGAATATAAAATTATGTCTTTTGTCAATGTCAAGAGGAAAAAAGTAATTGTGATTCAATCAATCTATATTTACAGTATCATACTCTATCCTTTTCCACTATGAGAATCTAGTTTGTGGACATTTTGAACCACTTTTAATACTCAAAACACAATATCTAGAAAATTATGAAAGAGTAACATTGTGATAGCTTATAAAGGCTATTAGAAGTAATGTTGAAGATCAAAGTACAAGATGTACAATGAAGCAAAGACTACAAAATATCAAGTCAACTCCAATGGAAACAAACAATGAACAAAAAAATACTATGCATGAAACAATATCACTTAGGAAGCTAAAGAGTATGATTAGAAGCACTAAATGACATGAAACAATTCAACCAACAATACACATTAACAAACTCAAAATATTGATCATAAGTAATGAAGAACAATAAAAAAAAAAATCTGCTAAAAGGAAAAAAAACATTTGATACCAAAATCATCCCAAATTCCAAAACCAATATACAAATATACAATAATTATATACTACCATCTTCAAGCTCCAGAAAGAAGAATACATGAGAGTATTGAATGATAAAAATTTTTTTTATTGCAAACTAGTGAAATCTATGGATGTTATATTGGCAAACTCTATTGGTCAAATATGCAATGCAATATTGAAGCAATCAATTCTTCCAAAGAATGTTGTGCCACATAATATTCAAACTAACAAACCATTGCAATATGTCCAAATGCTAACATAATTAGAAGAGTGAATTTTTTTTTCTCAAAATTGCATTTTCCCGAATTTGGGAGCTAGGATACAAAAGATCTGAAATGGGACTAACTAGTTCAATTATTAATGTTCCAGTTTACATGAATATTATACAAAAAGTCTTACCACTATCAATTAGTAACAAAACAAAAAAAATTGTTTCTCTCAAAAGGCATTTGGAATATAAAAATGTATTCTAGAAGGGCATGGTATGACCAAATGTTGTCATCCAAGTTTTTGATCAATTAACAAAAATAACACTATACAAAATATAAAATGTCTAATTGAACAGAAGTTGGAGAAAATCTCTAGAAAGAAATAATCAAAACATTGACAACAATGAACTAAACACAAGTGACAGTTAGGTAGTGACATAGAACAAGAACATTCATGTGAAACTTTAATACATAGATTCATTGAATCTAGCTACATACATAAAATGCAAGATAAAATCATAGAGATTGCACCTGCACAAGACCATTTCCCTATCAAAATATTTAAAGAAAAATATGTTGAAGAAAATAATTTTCCCACATATTCTTTGGCAACTCGCATGATGATGACATTGTAAAAAAGTTCATCTACCAAAAAATTGCACAATGGGAATTGTCAATTTTAGATAGGCATTTTGCATATCACACAACCAACATAATTTTCAAAACAATCAATATACTCATACAAGTATTGTCTACAATGTACATAAGAATTCAAAAAGGTCAAGTAAAAGGTAAAAAAGCTAGTAGAAAAGGATTTGAAACACAAACCAAATCTAGAAAAGCTACTAAAATTATATATTGGCTATGTTGACTTGTAAAGAATAAGAATATCTCTGGATTATACACAATAACTAAATAAAATGTGTTTGCAATGATATGACAACTAGGACCACCAACATATTTCCTTACTTTTAGTAGTGTTAAACAAAATTGGAAGGCTTTGACAAATGTACTTGAAGAATTAGTTAAAATCCACCACTCCACACTACATCAAAAATATTATGGCAAGGATGAAAGTGACAAATTCCAACTCATTAAAAAATATCTAGCCACATGTACATGATATTATAGACATATGATAAATACGCTAAAGAAAATGATATTTACTGATCAATCATTCTTTGGAAATGTATTGGACTATTTTTTTGTAACTAAATTTCAAAAATCAAGGAAATGAACATGATGTTGGAAATATATGTCTATTTGTAATTTTTTGGTTGGAATTGATGTCAAAATCTATAGTTCATAGGTGTTTCAAGTGTTTTCTCAAACATTGTGGTTCGGAAGTATTGGCTGGTGACATGTTCAGGTATATCTGGTGGTCTGGATAAATCTAGAAGATGGAAGTCGATCCATAAGAAGTAAGGTTGTGTTCTAGACATTATAGTGCTACTAAAAAATGGAAGACAAGTATGCATTATAGAGATCATGAGATAATTATGTTTGTCAGTTCTTTAACGTTATATTCTTAGGTTTGAAAGTCAGTTGTTCAGTAATAGTGATATTTAGTTGAAGATGGTACTTGTGTTTTGAAGATGGAAATTATTATAGTTGTGTTTTATGGAAGGTTTTCCCTCTGTAAATAAAGGTTGTAATTGTAAAAATGTGATTTAGGTGTTGGTCTTGGTTGTGGTATTTCCTGGGGACCTAAAAATAGTTCATGGTGATCCAGAAACAATGTTACCAAGTGATGCAGTTATGGTCAGTTATTGATCAGGTTTTAAAATGTGTTGTGATGACTTCTGACATGGACAAATGGCAAGAGATATGGCACTTGATGTGGATTATGGATCTCATCGTAGCATATGGAGGTCCAGATACAATTGGTAAGCGATTTGGTTCTTTGGCCAGTGTCATGCTACATGTTTGAGATGACTATAGAAGTTGTTCCAGTGATTGCAAATATGGTATTGGGCTATGTGTAACATGTTCTCTCTCTCTCTCTCTCTCTCTCTCTCTCTCTCTCTCTCTCTCTCTCTCTCTCTCTCTCTCTCTCTCTCCCCCTAGAGTGGATCACGCTTCATGTTTTTGGTCTAGGTATAGCATTTCATGTTTATCTCTTATCTGAATAGGTTTGTGTTATGTGTGACCTATGTATTTAATGTTTATCTCTTATCCAATTGGTTCCATGTTATGTGTAATCTATGTTCTAGTCTGGATGCATTGGGCATGGAGCCTTACTATAATTTATTGTTAATATGGCTGAATTTCTTTTTTTTGGAAATAACGACATTATTTTAAACTTTAAATATCTATCTTGTATATAAGAACAATGTGTTCTTTGGAAAAGTGTAACAAAAAGAAGTGCAAGTGTGTGAAGTAGGGTTTTAGAAGAGAAGAATTTAGTTTATGTGATAACTATCTGTGATTGTGATAGAGATGCAAAGGCATAGATAGTGTGACAGAGTTGTGTAGATTAACTACATTATCAAGAGAGCTTATTCTTATCCTTTGAGAATAATTTTATGTACCTTTTCCCTAGGATAGTGAGTCTTGGGTATACAAGTTCTTTATTACATCTTTCTACTTTAGTAGTGAGCCTCTATTGCAAGTCTAGAGCAATGTGATTCTATCTTACCGCAATCACAGTCAAAGTTTCCCTAATGGAGATGGTCCACCCATGTAGAACGGGTCAACACAACAAAAACAACCAACACTAGATAATAAATAGTTCAATAATAAAAAAGCAAGATGCCTCATAGCTTTCTTATTATCCAGAATCAAATATTTACATCATACATGCCCAGAAACATGCTAGCTTACATTCCAAGCATACATGTCATCTTACAATCAGAAATCCAAGTCCATATTGGATGCTAAGCTATTACCAAGATCTACTATCAAGCCCCAATTATAACTACTAAACTAAGGACCCAAGACAAAATATATATACAAGATCAGAAGCCACAAGTCGGCTATAAAAGATCACATTCTCCAAGAAGAAAACATATTACAACATTTAGGTCAGGACCGAAATCCATAATAACTCCTCCAAATAAGAATTAAATGTCATCTGATCACACACAAAGGTCAGCCATTAATGTAAGAGCATCAAATAAGCTTCTGTTACCATGAAACAGTTTCAAAGATCAGAAAACTCAATATGACTGTTGGAACAGTAAGAACAAATAGAAAAGAACCCAAAAGTCAGAAATCTTCATCAGGAAAGAACATATTAGGATGCAAAGAAAAATATAGATTCATCATGAATTCCAGAATACATTATTTTTATCTCAAGATATAAGGAACAAATTGCAAGGATTTCTGACTAAAACACTAAATTTGCAAACAAGAACAAAACTGAAAAGGAAATATTTTAGGGTGATGCAAGATTGCTAACAACCCAAGAATTCTCTTGCATCAGACACCCCAGGTGAAAATAAAATGCTCTATAAGAAAAATTATGAACATTTGAAAATCCATGGAACATAAATCCCATGCTCATTTTTATCCATACATCCTCCTTATCTACCAAACTCTATCTTTGTACCTCCTTGTCATACCTTCTATCAAGATTAGAGATCAGATCACTACCTCCTATTCTTTGTATAATTGATATACTATTATTACAAACCTTCATCTGATTAGAAACCAAGGTATTATGTTGCTTCACTTTACCCTTCATACAGTCTGATACTAACTCACACTCATGAGAGCTATCTTCATGACCCTTCTTCCGATCTACACTAACCTCTGTATTTTGATTTCCTAAATTGTAACTCTTCACCATGCTTAGATTCCTTGCACTTCTCTCCTCTACTTCTCTCAAAGGAACTAGAGTAAACTTCTATCCATCCTTCTCTATTGTGACCAATTTTCTTCTACAATCATGAATAGCTCCTCTATCAAATTGCCAAGGTCTTTCCAATAAAAGATGACAAGCACTCATACACACCACATCATGTAACACCTCATCTCTGTAAGGTCCAATGTTGAAGTTGACCAGAAACTTTTCTTTTATCTCCACCATTTGTTCATTATAAAATAAACTTAACCCACAAGGACAAGGATGTTTAAGCCTCTTCAATCCAAGATTTTGCACCATATCTTTAGAGACTAAATTATTAGTACTACCACACTCCATAATAACCTTACAACATTTACCTCCTGATTTGTACACAGTCCTAAATGAATTTCTCCTTTGTAAAGGTTCATCTTCCTTCTTACTCAACATGACTCTCCTAAGCATAAGAGATTCTCCTACCTCATGTTCTTCCATATTTTAGTCAAGTACATTAGTAGCTCACTCCTCATGTGTCACAAGATTCTATTTTCCCAAGTTCTTACCAGATCCTTCAGAACATTGAAAATCCCTATGTCCTATGCCACCACATTTGAAACAAGTAACTTTGAATTCTTTGCTACCATTCCCTCTTCTAGGTGTTCTATGATTAGGTTCAACTTCAATGGTTTTCTTCTCTTTTCTACTGCTGCTAACTTGTTTTTCCCTTCCTATAGGGTTACTCTGTTTTCTCTTCAACTTGTCTTCTTCCTTCAATTCATACTGACAAGCATCCTCCATTGTAATAATCCTCAACATACTTAGCTCATCCTGAATGTTAAATCTTAGACCATTAACATATCTAGCCACCTCCTCCTTAGATACTTCTCGGTGTCTTTATATGATAGTCATCTTATAGAATTTTTGGGGGTATTCTTTCACACCCATTTCTTTATTCTTCGCATTCTGTAACTTATTTAACAATGCTAATTCATAATCCCCATGGATAAATTTAGCTTTTAATCTAGCAACCATCACCCTCCACGTAGTGATTTTTATTTCACCATGGTCATCTCTATCTTTCTATAATTATCTCCATCATAAGGAAGCATGTCCCTTCAACTTAGTTCATGCTTACCTAACACTCTGTGCATCTCTGATGTCTTCAAGCTCAATGTAATCTTCTGGTTCTTCAATCCAATCTATCAAATCCTCAGGTTGCAATGGACCAGTGAAAGTAGAAACATCCATCCTATGAATTTTACTTGTATCATAGCTCTCAACAATATTTCATCTATGAGGATCTTAGCATATGCAGTCTTAAGATCTTCAACAACCTCCTCATATTCTTCTTCAGTCTCAAGACTCACTCGTAATCCAGTCAACACAGTTCTAATCTTAGTCCTCATCTCATTTCATAAGTCCTCCAACATTTTATCTAGCCTTCTAGGGTTCGTCCTTCAAGGCAAAATCTTTCCAATCTTTAGGTACAACTATCTCAGCTTCGACGATCTTATTAGAATATGCTAATTGCCTCTCTTATTTACAATCTATTAGATACACTCATAGCCTACCTCCAACTTGGTGATATGTACACCCTTTTTATACCTTCAACTCTTAACAATCAATAACAAATCCTTTCCAACCACCTTGTGTAATTCATCTATGATTGTAATTCATATCTTCACTCTGTCACCTCATGATCAACAGGCCTAGGGCTTCACAAATTAGGAAATCAGATCAACACATGAACCTTTCTCTAATACCATATGAGAAAGTCACATTCAAAGTTTCCCTAATAGAGATGGTCCAAACATGCAACATGGGTCAACACAGTGAAACCAACCAACACCAAATCATCAAGAACTAAATAATGAACAAGTAACATCCCTTGCAAGCATTCTTACTATCCAGAATCAAAGATTTAGATCATACATGCCCAACAATATGCCATCTTACATTCCAAGCATACATGCCTACTTAAAATCAGAAATCAATATCCATGCTAGATGCTAAGCTATTACCAAGGTCTACTACCAAGTCCCAATTCTATCTACTAAACTAAGGACCCAAGGCTACAAACATATACAAGATCACAAGCCACAAGTCGGCCATACATTATCACTTTCTCCAAGAAGAAGAAAATATATTATAATATTTATGTTAGGAGGTAAGTCATTAAGAAATTATCCAAGTAAGAATTAAATGCAATGCAATCGCACATGGAGGTCTTCCACGAATGTAAGATCATCACATAAGCTTCACCGATTGTGAAATAGCTTCAAAGATAAGCAACCCCAATATGACCATTAGAATAGTAAGAACAAATAGGACCAGACCCAAACTTAAGAAATCTTCATCAAGAAAGAATGTATTGGGATGTGAATCCAAAAAAAGATTCATCATGATGTCCAGAACATTTCTTTTGGATCACAAGATATAAGGAACCAAGTAGAATGATTTCCGATCAAAACATTAAAACTGCTAACAAGAACATAACTAAAAAGGAAATATTTTTGGGTGATGAAAGATTGCCAACGACCCAAGGATACTCCTACATGATATCTATATTTGATGTTGTATTAGCAGTGAGCCTCTGGTTCCAAGTCTAGAGTAGTGAGATCCTACTATCTTTGTAATCAGACTATATGCATCATTTGTTAGAATAATTGAGAGTAGGGGGGGGGGGGGGGGGGGGGGNGGGGTGAATCAATCTTCTCAAAATTAATCCAATAATCCAACCTGAAATTATATCACAAATATAATACCTTCAATTATCATTCATTCCTACAATATATATGCCTTTAAGTAATCTTAAAAAATATATACTGCTTGGTGAATATACTGTTTATCTATTTCTAGCCTTTACCGAATAGTAGCAATTAAACTTAGTGTTTACTGACCAATATGGTTTTAGTAATGTTTAATGTAAACTATCAATGCAATGAAAGAAATACATAATTGACACATGGATTTTTAACGTGGAAACCCTGTTAAGGGAAAAACCACTTGGGATAGTAACCCAAAATTTTCACTGTTCTGAAGTGAGCCCGGTGAAGAGCCAACCTGGTTAAAGGTTACAAACACACTGTTAAGTGTGACCTTTTTAGAGGATTCAAAACAAATAGTTTATCTTTTTACCTTGCATTCACTATGTTTTCAACAAGAGAAACCTTTTGATACTCTTGAGTATCTCAATAGAATAAGGATGGTCAAATCCCACTCGGTTAAGATATTTTTTGAATCAATGGTTAAACTGAAACAATAAATGATCTATTCAATAATATAACTTTAACTTGCAGATTTTCAGATCTATTGTTAGTCCATAATACCTCTCTGATCAATATTCTCTTAAGTTCCTTTGCTCCCCTCTGTGTTTTGCTCGATGAATGCTCTTGCTTATGATCATATCTACATGAAGACTTCTATCTTCACCAAAATTATACTCCACATTCCTCTCTTTTATAATGAATTACTTGTCTCTTTATATAGACATGTTTTCACCATTTCAATGTCCTTTTCTTTCTTTTTCTTGATGTAGATTGCTTCTTGATCCACAAATCTTTCCATGCATTACTTTAATCATTAAAGATTTTCTTTAGTTTTATTCCATATATTTCTCCTTGACAACTAGGAATAAAACTAGATTTAAATCTCCTTCTTATCTTTAGCTTATCTAATCAATGAAAATAAAGAAATCAATCAGTTAACTCTAAATATAGCTCTGCTAGCTAAGTAGTTTTGTCATTTTCTAACTCGAGTTTATTTTGGTGATCAACTCTTAGTTTGCTTGATAATACTTTCTCGGTTACCACTTGCTCAGGTACTACTGATCTCGGGTAACATTTTTCTCGAGTACCACTATGTCTCTCAGGTAACATTGTCCATCGGTGTTGTCTGTCCCTCAGGCAACACTGTGAACTACTCAGGGTTCACTATTCTTGGGTAACCCTGTCACTTCGTGTATACGTTTACTGACAACATAAAATTTATCTTTTTATATCTTCAAGTTTTTTGACAATATGTTCATGAGTAATCATAAAATATTAGGTTGACATCGATGAAAATACAATACATTAACTGATTTAATGTCTTGCATTACTTTCTGCAACCTGGCGATCGTAAACTTATCATCTTCAAAAATTCAATTAGTTATAGTTTATCAATCTCTCCCTTTGGCATTGATGACAACATACTATCAACTCAATATGAAATATTCCATAATATACCAAACTTAATTTTCTATAACCAATTCAAATATCCGACTCTTGGTAAGCTTTTCTAGCTTAGATTTGATTCTTGCAGAGTGCTTTCCCTTTCTTGTAGAATTTCTTCTCCCTTTTTTGGATAGATATGCAGTGTCAACTCTCTCCAATTCTCGCCCTTGGATGGTTGATTATTTCTTTGAATATTTCTCTCCCTTTGTAGACTCATCTTCTTTCTCTGATGTCTTTTCTCCCTTTGACTGATGGATATTTCTTTTTTCCATTTTTCTCCCTTTAGATGTTCTTCTTCCTAATACATATTTCATTGAATATCTCTCTCCCTTTGACAACAATTCCAAACAAAAATATATTCATTGAATTTCCTCTTTATCAACAATTCAGCTCTATAGTAGCCAACAATATTTTTGGTGGGTTCAGATAAGTACCTTCTTGTACTGATATGTCATTGCAGCCCATATCTTAGCTTGCATCAATATGATTGATTGTCTGATAATTTGTAGGCTAATGTAGCCTCCAAGTCAACTT
Organism: Thuja plicata; assembly: GCA_018584345.1. NCBI lineage: Eukaryota > Viridiplantae > Streptophyta > Pinopsida > Cupressales > Cupressaceae > Thuja > Thuja plicata. Next base: position 3,089,976 of record MU227760.1, read on the forward strand.
AGTGACCAGTAGACAAGGGTCAAACCCCTAGTCTATTCCTCAGGTAATCAAATATATCTTTTGGCAATGGCTTTGTGAATATGTTTGCTAATTGTTTTTTATATTGTACATATTCCAGTATCACCTCTTTTTCTTGTACTTGTACCCTCAAGTAATGATACTTAATAGCAATGTGCTTCATCTTAGCATGCATCACATGGTTCTTTGAAATGTTGATAGCACTTGTATTATCACAATAGATAATTAATGGTTCAAAAATTTCCATATTCATACCTTTAAGTAATTGCTTGATCCATCCAATGTTAGAGCAATTTGCAGCAGCAACTACATATTCAGCTTCTATAGTTGATTGAGATATGCATGCTTGATTTTTACTTATCCATGTGACAAGTGTGTCACCCATAAAGAATTCTCCTCCTATTGTGTTCTTTCTGTCATCTATGTTTCCATCCCAATCAACATCATTATAGAATTGTAGCTCAAATTTGCCTTCTTTATTATATCATAAACCATAGTCTTCAGTATTCTTCAGATATCTCAGAATTCTTTTGACAATAGTCATGTGTGTTTCCTTGGGATTAGCATAGAATCTTGCAACTATACCAACTGCATGTGCTATATCTATTCTAGTGTGTACAACATACATTAGTTTTCCAATCATAGATATGTATAAGATTTGATTTACCTCGGTTGTCTTGTCTTCCTTTTTCAATTTGCATCTGGTTGCCATAGGTGTTCAAACTAGTTTGGAGTCCTCCATTTTGAATATCTTCATAACTTCTTTGATGTACTTGGATTGTGTGATGTAGATGCCTACATCCTATTGTAGAATCTGTAGAGCAAGAAAAAATTTGATCTCTCCAAACATTGACATCTCAAATTCTTTTCTCATTTCATCAGCAAATGACTTGCATAGCATATCATTACCTCCAAATATGATATCATCAACCAATATCCCAACAATCAAAACTTTATCATTAAAATTTCCTTTCAAATACAAATTACTATTATCACTTTTTATGACAAATCCAATACTAATGAGATAGGAGTGAAGTCTTTCATACCATGCTCTCAGTGCTTGTTTCAATCCATACAAGGCTTTGTGTAGTCTACAAACCATGTTCCTCTTGTTAGGATTAACAAACCCTTCAGGTTGTTCAATGTATACCTCCTCTTCTAGTATTTAATTTAGAAGTGCAGATTTAACATCCAATTAGTATACTTTGAATCCTTTAAAAGTAGCATAAGCAAGTAGAATTCTTACTCCTAGTCTAGAAACGGGTGCAAAGGTCTCTCCATAGTAAATAAATTCTTCTTGTGCATACCCTTTGTATACCAATCATTCTTTGTTCCTTGTGACTTCTCCATTCTCATTCAATTTGTTTATGAATATCCATTTGGTATTAATGACATTTTTGTCGCTTGGTCTAGGTACTAACGTCCATGTTTTATTCTTTTCAATCTATTCAATCTCTTCATTCATTGCACTAACCTATTCTTAATTATGACACAAGAAGGGCAGGAAGATGGGGCCTAAGGACTCTCCCAACTACCAAACCAACTTGCAGAAACAATGCGGAAACATCAACAACATAGTGAGAGAAGAAATAATAGAGATCCTTTTCATTAATATATCAAAATCATTACATGCCAGGCTGTAAGGCCTTCCTAGTTTTAGTCATATACAATCAATGAATTACATAATAGATCTTGATGCATGCAAGGTAATAAACCTGCCTTCCAGAATATTTAATACTTAATCTTCTATCTCCTAAACTACTATCAAAATCTTGCTTCTCTACTGCTAAAATTAAGAACATAGAATCAAATATACACAAGAGTCCAACAGAGATGTTGGTGCTCAAATCCATAAGAGAGACCCATATTTAGGTCCACATGGATCCCAATGAGAGACCCCAAATACATTAAGCATCTCGGTTAAAGGTTTACTGAGAAATAGAGTGACTCGGGCAAAGAACACCTTGAGAAACAGGAAACAAAACCTGAGAGTCAGAAGAAATGAACTCAGTAACCAGTATGACCAAGTGACAAAAAATCACAAGCATGCCTGAGAAACAGAAAATGAGCAATAGAGAATGAACAAGCATGCCTAAGAAATAGAACCTGAGAAATAGAGAATTCTCCAAGCAACCTCCAAACTAACTAAGGAACAAAGAAAAAAAGTTTTTGGTTGAGTAGGATTTCCAATGACCCAAGATGCTCCTGCATCAAACTCTTGGGGTTACAATAAATGATTCCCCGAATCATATATCAGGTCCAACCTAAAATGAATCCAACTTAGATTGAGAAATCCAAGATGAGTCCTCAATCGGTCTGTTCTTCCACTTCACCAGATATTCCATGTATTCACTTCCTCTTGTACTTCTGCCAATTCTCTATTTCAAAATCTATTCAACTTCCTCTATCTTCTTCTTAGGTTAATCACTTGGTACTGCCACTTCTTCATGAGGTTCATGATACTCATACAAGTCTAAAATATTGAATATAGGTGATATATCCATGGCATCAGGTAATTCAACTTCATAAGCATTTCCATGGTCAAATCTTCTCAATATTCTGCAAGGACCAAATTTCTTCATCTTCAATTTACCATATGTGCCAATAGGAAATATTACTTTCTTTAGATGAACCATAATTGCATCACCAACTTCAAATGTTTTATGTCTTCTTGATCTGGCTGCACTATCCTTGTATTTCTGCTTAGTTTTCTCCAGCTCATGTTTTACATCTTCATGCAATGTCTTTATAAAATCAGCAAATTCATTTGCTTCAGCACTTCCTGTTAGAATAGTCCCAAAGGATAACTGAGAGGGGGGGGGGGGGAATCAGTTATCAATAAATTTAATTCTTTTTACTTCCTTAACTTCACAATACAACAATGTAAATGCTTAATCAGATAACACAGTACACAACACACAATTTGATTACGGGGAAACCAAATGGTAAAAACCCCAGTGGGAATTAGCACCCACAATGAACTATACTTATTTATAGTAATCCGTGTAAGAAGATATTTTAATCCTATTAGGAGTTGTACTTTACAATGCAATAAGTATAGTGACCTGGTTAAGGGTCAAACCCTCTTAGGAGTCTTTTACAAATAACCCTGTTAGGGGTGGTGGACTCACTGTCCAAAAGCTCACTGCTTAATGGTGAAGGCTACAACCTTCTGTATAATAGATATGCACTATATCTGATGATGAAATATAGAGTAGACTTGCTATCTTGATCAGTTCCAGTGTATTACAATCTTTCACTTCTTCTTCACATAGATTCTTGATGAATGAACCACATCTGATATTTTTCCATGTACATCTTCTGTCTCTTTTTGTATTCATTCACTCTTAGCGTATCACAATTTACTTGCTATAAGTATCTTCCTCAAATTATGAGATCATGGGACCTATAAGACAACTCTTCATAAAATCCTTGTCGACTCTACTAAGCACACAAGCATAATTACAACCACGCAAGTATAAACTAAATAGATGCGACGCTTCACTAAGTCGGCATCACCAAATTAACTCTAAATTTGCAATATTCTTGAAAAAAATTTGGCACCTTTAGATAAATATCATCAACTCATAACTAATCATGAATATACACACGCATATCTTGAAGATAGGTGCAACTCAAGAAACATGTTACATACGTTGACTCTGAACAGATACTCTTCCAGAACTGTAACTGCTAATAACATAATTACACAACTTGACTAAAACATCATATCTGGATCTGCATGTATGAACATAAGATGAGAAACATGTCAACAACATGTATCTAACCACGCAAGTCTTCATTTCATCATTCTGATAAGTACATATAGAATCACTACTGTGTATTATATGTTGTCATCAATGACAAACATACACTCAATCAACTGAACATAATCAAATCTCCAACAATCTCCCCCTTTGACATTGATGGCAACATATGATATCGAAAAACATCTTTTGTTCATGGTGTCCTCTTTCTTTTACAATCTTCTCAATATCCTCATCAAAGATTTCCCTATACTTTTGCAGTTCCTCTGACTGTGTTTTTGTTCCATGTATATACTCCCCCTTAGGTCATAATCCCCCTTTGACATCAGTGGCAAAGGGTGCCATAGATCTTTAGGCACAGGTACTACTCTAGAAGTAGAGTAGTCAACCATTCATCAGTCACTTAATGACTGATGTTCTTGCTGCTTCTTCTAAACAGACTCAGGAGAGGGAATTACTCCCAACTTTTCCCTGAGATACTCAAAAGTATCCTTTGATAAGGGCTTTGTGAAAATATCTACCAACTTTTCTTTGGTGCTTACATAGTCCAATTTCACTTCTTTGTCTGCAACCTTTTCTCTTAAAAAATTGTACTTGATCTCTATGTGTTTTGTCTTTGCATGCATCACAGGGTTCTTAGACATGTTGATAGTGCTAGTATTATCATAGTGAATAACAATAGGATAATCAACCTAAATGCCAAAGTCTTTAACCATCTTCTTGATCCAAACTATGGTTGAACAATTCAGTGCTGCTGCAACATATTCAGCTTCTGTTGTTGACTGAGAAATACAGTTCTTCTTCTTTCTTATCCAAGAAACCAACCTGTCTCCAAGAAATAATTCTCCTCCTGAAGTGGTCTTCCTATCATCAATACAACCTGCCCAATCTGCATATGTATATACATGAAGTTTTACATTCTATAATTTAGGATACCATAAACCATAGTCTATAGTTCCCTTTAGATATCTGAATATCCTCTTGATTGCCATTAGGTGATTCTTCTTGGGTTCAACTGCAAATATTCCAACAATTCCAACTACACTAGATATGTCAAGTTTAGATTGAGTTAGATAAATGAGTTTACCAATCATAGATTTGTACAATGTCTTATCAACTATTATGGAATCATCATCTTTTGAAATCTTTCTTCTTGTTATCACGGGAGTGCATAATGGCTTATAGTCTTCCATATGGAAGGTCTTCAGTATTTCCTTCACATATTTTTACTGGTTAATGAATATACCTTTATCTGTTTGTTTTACATTCAGTCCCAAAAAGTATTTTATAGGACCAATCATGCTCATTTCAAATTCATTCTGCATTTCTTTTGCAAATGTTGTACTAAGCTTGTCATTACCTCTGAAGATAATGTCATCAAAAAATATGGCAACTAATAATAATCCATCAAGTGTCTCTCTTGTGAATAGGTTATAATATGTTGCTCCTTTCTTGAATCCAATCTTGGTAAAATAACCATCAAGTCTCTCATACCAAGCTCTTGGGGCCTATTTAAGACCATAGAGTGCTTTCTTCAATCTGCATACCATGTCTGGTTCATCTGAAAGATTAAATCCTTCAGGTTGTTCTATGTAAACTTCTTCCTTCAAGTCACCATTTAGAAAAGTTGACTTTACATCCATTTGATAAAATTTAAAGTCTTTGAATGTTACATAGGCCAAGAACAATTTAATGGCTTCCATTCTTCTCACTGGGGAAAATGTATCAGTGTAGTCTATTCCTTCTCTCTGCGTATATCCTTTACATACCAATCTTTCTTTTTTTCTAAATACTGTACCATCTTCATTCATCTTGTTTCTTAATACCCACTTTGTTCCAATCACATTTTTGTCACTGAGTCTAGGGACCAATTCCCATGTATCATTTTTAATTATCTGATCTAATTCTTCTTCCATTGCATTCTTCCAATCAGAATCATTACAAGCATCTTCAACACTTAAAGGTTCAATCTGTGAAAGTAAACA
>MU227760.1:3098276-3124638 GCA_018584345.1 Thuja plicata
AAGACATCTGATCTACCTTAAGTTGTTAGGCTTCTTCTCCAAGGCACTTGGCTCTGATACCAATTGTTAGAATAGTCCCAAAGGATAATTGAGAGGGGGGGTGAATCAGTTATCAGTAACTTTAATTATTTTTACTTCCTTAACTTCAAAATACAACAAAGTAAATGCTTAGTCAGATAACATAGTACACAACACACAATTTTATTACGGGGAAACCAAATGGTAAAAACCCCGGTGAGAATTAGCACCCACAATGAACTATACTTGTTTATAGTAATCCCTATTAGAAGATATTTCAACCCTGTTAGGAGTTGTACTTTACAATGCAATAATTATAGTGACCTAGTTAAGGGTCAGACCCTATTAGGAGTCTTTTACAAATAACCCTATTAGGGGTGGTGGACTCACTGCCCAAAAGCTCACTGCTTAATGGTGAAGGCTACAACCTTCTGTATAATAGATATGCACTATATCTAATGATGAAATGCAGAGTAGACCTACTGTCTTGATCAGTTCCAGTGTATTTCAATCTTTCACTTCTTCTTCACATAGACTCTTGATGAATGAACCACATTTGATATTCTTCTCTGTACATCTTTTGTCTCTTTTTGTATTCATTCACTCTTAGCATATCACAATTGACTTGCTATAAGTATCTTCCTCAAAGTATGAGATCATGGGACCTGTAAGACAACTCTTCATAACATCCTTGTCAGCTCTACTAAGCACGCAAACATAATTACAATCAAGCAAGTATAAACCGAATAGACGCAATGCTTCACTAAGTCGGCCTCACCAAATTAACTCTAACTTTGCAATCTTCTTGAAACACGTTTGGCACCTTTAGATAACTATCATCAACTCATAACTAATCATGAATATAAACACACATATCTTGAAGATAAGCGCAACTCAAGAAACACGTTACATACGTCACCTCTGAACAGATACTCTTCCAGAACTGTAACTACCAATAACAAAATTACACAACTTGACTGAAACATCATATATGGATCTGTGTGTATGAACATAAAATAATAAACATGTCAAGAACATGTATCTAACCACATAAGTCTTCATGTCATCATTCTGATAAGTACATACAGAATCACTACTGTGTATTATATGTTGTCATCAATGACAAACATACAATCAATCAACTGAACATAATCAAATCTCCAACACTTCTTTTCTCTTCTCCAACAATATATCTCAAGTCTGATATACCTCTTAGTTATGTGCCATGAAAAATCTCAAAAGGTGTCTTTCTAGTGCTTCTATTTAATGAACTTTTGTATGCAAACTCAGCTTGTGCCAACATCAAATCCCAATTGCTTGGCGTGTCTCCAACTAGGCATCTCAATATGTTACCCAAACTTCAGTTTACAACCTATGTTTGTCCATCAATCTATGGATGAAATGTATAACTAAAATTCAACTCAGTATCCAGCTTCTTCCAAAGTGTTCTCCAAAAATAGCTTACAAACTTAGTGTCTCAGTCAGAGATGATACTCCTCGGTAATCCATTCAATCTGACAATCTCCTTAAGGAAAAGATCTACTATATGTACTTCATCTAATGTTTTTCTACATGGTATGAAATGTGTCATCTTAGAAAATCTATCCACAACAAAAAATATGAAATCATTACCTCTTGTTGTCCTCGCTAATCCAAGAACAAAATCCATGCTGATATCACTCCAAGGTTTCTCATGAATAGTAATTGTTGTATAAAAACCAATATTCTGACTTACTCCTTTTGCAACAAGACAAAATCCACAAATTTTAAAAAACTTCTGAACATCCTTATACAACTAAGGCCAAAAATACCCTTCCTTAAGAAAACACAATGTTTTATCAATGCCAAAATGTCCAGCCAATCCACTACTATGTTTCTCCTTTATCAAATTAGTCCTCATTGATCCTCTTGGTATACACAATTGAATACCTTTGAACAACATATCTTCCTAAATGAAATAATCTTCATACTTACTTGATTGATTTGAATTAGGTGCTCTGCACACTCTCCACTGCTTAGAAAAATCAGGATCATTTTCATACAAATTCTTCATATCATCAAAACCAAGAACTTCAATTCTCATTTCAGTCAACAAAGATCTTCTTCTACTCAATGCGTTAGAAACTCCAATCTTATGTTTAATCACAAATGTGAAACTCTACAAATACTCTACCCATTTCATATGTCTCTGATTCAACTTATTCTGACTACCCAAATATTGTAAAGCCTTATGATCAATATACAACACAAATTCATTTGGCATCAAGCAATGTCTCCACTTCTTCATAGCTTGAACAATAGCATAGAACTCTTGATCATAGACAAAATATTTCCTCTTAGCATCATTCAACTTTTCACTAAAGAAAGCAACAGGTTTACCTTTTTGAGTCAATACAACTCCAATTGCACTTCCACTTGCATCACATTCAGCTTGAAATACCTTATTGAAATGAGGTAAGGCTAACATAGGTAATTCAACAACCTTCAACTTCAAAGTCTCAAAACTCTTATCAGCCCCATGTGTCCATTTGAATTCTCTTTTGTCTCCTCTCATTGTCTCAGTCATAGCATTACAAATAGAACTGAAATTTCTGATAAACTTCCTATAAAAACTTTCCAGTCCATTAAATGATCTTACCTCACTGACATTCTCAGGTGTAGGCCAACTAAGTATAGCTCCAACCTTCTCAGGATCCATCTTCAAACCATTAGCTGAAATTACAAAAACCCAAATACACAAGATCTTCTTTCATGAAGGAACACTTCTTCAGATTTATCAACAACTTTTCCTCTTTCAATCTTTGTAAAACTTGCCTTATATGCATCAGATGCTCTTCTCTAGTCTTACTAAATATCATAATATCATCCAAGTATACAATCACACATTTATTCAAGAATTTCTTCAAAAATTCATTCATTAACCTCATAAAAGTACTTGGTGCATTATTTAAACCAAAATGCATAACCAGCCACTCATACAAACCTTCCTTTGTCTTGAAAGTAGTCTTCCACTCATCTCCTTCTCTGATTCTGATCTAATGATACCCACTTTTCAAATAAATTTTGGTAAAATATCTTGCTCCACTCAAACAATCCATTATGTCATTCATTCTCGGTATAGGAAACCTATATTTCACCGTGATCTTATTGATTTCTTTGGAATCAATACACATATTATATTCTCCATTCTTTTTAGGTGCCAACACAGTAGGTACTGCACATGGTCTCAAAGTGATCAGACCTTTGTTCAATAATTCATGAACTTGTTGGTTAAGCTCTTCATTCTCAGTCGGTGTTAACCGATGTGGTGCTTTGTTCAGTAAAATAGCTCCAGGAATCAGATGCATACAATGATTGATATCTCTCATTGGTGGAAAACCCTTAGGTACATTATCTAAAATGATTTCCTTGTACTTAGTGAGTAACTTCTCAACTTCTATAGGAATGTCATCTTCTGTATTCTTACTCAGTTTGTTAGGAATCAAAGCATAACAAATATCATTTCTTTTCAAATCCTTATCAAATTGTCTACCTTCCATTAGACAAAATTTCACAGATGTACAAATCTAACCAATAGATTCTTCAACCAAAGGTAAAAAAAAAATTGCTTCTTACCATCAACCCAAATAGAATATCTATTCAACCTTCCATAATGTATAGCATGTCTATCATATTGCCAAGGTCTACCCAAAAAAATATGACAACAATCCATAAGTATAATATCACATAATACCTTATCATAGTATTTTCCAATTTTTAGTTTCACAAAAAATTGTTCACTCACCATTAATGTATGCTCATCCTTGATCCATGAGATTTGATAGGGTTTCAGATGCTTCATCCTCTCCAACTACAACTTTGTGACCATTTCCTCAAATGCCAGATTCTCTAAGATTCCACTATCAACAATCACCTTCCAAACTTTGTCTGCAACTCTACATCTGGTCTTGAACAAACTTTTCCTGACAGGATCTTGCTTATCTTTCTCACTCCATAATATATTTTGGATCATGAGATTTCCTTCCCTTTCAGCTTCATTTGGTGACTCTTCTTGCACCAAGGCATTTCTGCTGCTACTGGTCTTCTTTCTTGCATGTGTACACTCAAAGGATCTATGTCCTTCCTCTCCACAATTGTAACAAGTTACTTGGAACCCTCTTTTTCTATAACCACCTCAAGAGTAATTACCTCTTCCTTGGTATGAACTTTCACCTTTCCCTTAAGTCTTTCTTTTTTCTTGAGATGTGTCTGAATTTCACTTGTCTAGTTCACATCTACTATTTTCACCATGAGGTCTACCTCTTCCTCTACGGAATCTACCACCTCTACCTCTTTGTCTTTGTTCATATCTTTTGTTCAGCTTCTCCTCAGCTTTTAGGGAAAACTGATATGCCTCCTCAATGCTTTGCATCTTAACCAAACTAATCTCATCTTGTATATAACTTCTCAAGCCATTCATATATCTTTCTACTCTTTCCACTTCATCCTCAACATGTCCAGATCTGATGTCCAGTCTATAGAATTCTTCAATATAGTCTTTTACAGATTTATCCTTCTGCTTCAAGCTTTGCATTCTCCTAATCAAGTTAATCTAATAATCTCAAGGTAGAAACTTTCCTTTCAATTTGTTTACCATCTTATCCCATACCTTGATTTTGTCTTTTCCTTTCTTCTTTCGATCTAATTGCAGATGTTCCCACCATATGGATGCATGACCTTTCAGCTTTGTGCTTGCAATATTCACCTTTCTATCCTCTGATACATTCTCATACTCAAAGTACTTTTCCATCTCAATTATCCAATCAATCAATTCATAAGAATCCAATTTTCCACTATACTCAGGAGGATTAAACTCTGGTGTGGACTTCAAACTTGTCAAGGCTCTCAGTAATCTCTCTTCTTCCTAGTCCATCACAGGTGCAGGTGAAGCTCCACATTGAACCTCTTCAACTTCATCATCACTAACATTCTCAAGATGTCTTCCTCTGTGTTGGGCTGTCTCAACAACTTCTAATCTAGAATCCATCTATCTAAGCATATCAACTAGACCTAGATCTGTATTTCCTCTCCCATGAACCATCTTGAATCCATCTACAATTGTAGGTCAGATCACAATCTGCTACCCCACAACAATATCATCAACTAGGGTTAGGGTTTACAAGAAGGAACTTAGATCTCACCAATGCTCTGATACCACCTGATGCAAGGAGGGCAGGAATATGGGGCCTAAAGGCTCTCCCAACTACCAAACCAACTTGTAGAAATAATGTGAAACCAACAACGACACAGTGAGAGAAGAAACAAAACAGATCCTTTTCATTAATATGTCAAACTCATTACATGTTGGGTTGTAAGGCCTTCGCGATTTCATCCATATACAATAAATGAATTAAATAATAGATCTTCATATATGCAAGGTCATAGACCTTCCTTCCAGAATCTTCAATACTTAATCTTCTATCTCCTAAACTGGTATCAAAATCTTGCTTCTCCACTACTAAAACTAAGAACATAGAAATAATTATATACAAGAGTCCAACAGAGAGGTCAGTGCTCAAATCCATAAGAGAGACCCAAATTTAGATCCATATAGATCCCAATGAGAGACCCCAAATACATTAATTCACGAAAATTAAATGAAGAAGTTGGCCACCAACTCCAACTCCAAAATAAGAATCTCGGGAAAAGGTTGACCAAGCAACAGAGTGACTCAGGAAAAGAACACCTCGAGCAACAAGAAACAAAACCTGAGCATCAGAAGAAATGAACTCGATAACCATCATGACCGAGTGATAGAAAATCAAAAGCATGCCCAAGTGACAAAACCCGAGCAATAGAGAATGAACAAGCATGCCCGAGAAACAGAACCCAGGAAACAAAGAATTCTCCAAGAAGCCTCCAAACAAAATAAGGAACAAATCAAACATATTTTTGGTTGACCTGGATTTCCAATGACCCAAGGTGCTCCTGCATTAGATTAACAAGTGCATTATTAATATATTTTGGCTCAAAATCACAAATCAGACATCTAGTATTGAGAGACTTACTTCTTGTTCTCATTCCTTCTCTTTTGTTTCCAATGATATGGTCCTATGGATGGTTTCTTCTGACATATTTAGCAAGTAAAGGTTTAGATCTCTGTTCCACATTCTGATCGTCATTTTGACCTTCATCGCTCGGTTCACCATTGTGAGAATTATCTTGATTCTCGGCGTGTATAGCATGGTGCTCGGTTGCTTTGTTATGACACTCTGTAGTGTTACACTGTTGCTCAGGCAGAGTGTCAGGTTCTTCAATGTAGACAATTTTTTTGTAATCTTCTGGTTCCTTTCTTCTTTCCTCATCATTTTTCTCGACAAATTCATCCACTTTAACATTTGCACTTTCAATGATTTTCTTAGAGGACTTGTTTAGACATTTATAAGATTTGTTTTTGGTAGAATATTCTAGAAATATTCCTTCATCACTTTTAGTGTCAAGCTTTCCATTTCTATCATCTTTCAATATATAACATTGACTTCCAAAAATTCTAAAGTAACTTACATTTGGTGTGTATCCATACCATAGCTCATAAGGTGTCTTATTGGTGTCTTTCTTCAGTTGAACTCAGTTTAGAGTATAAACAGAAGTACTTACAACTTCTCTCCAAAATGTTTGTGTGATGCCTTTTTCAATCATCAATGTTCTGGCACAATCAACAATTGATCTATTCCTTCTTTCAGCAATCCCATTTTGTTGTGGTATTCTTGGTGCAGAGACCTGTCTTGTAATTCCATGCTCATTACAAAAGTTAGTGAATTCATTAGAGATAAATTCTCCTCCTCTATATGATCTTAAACATTTTAGTTATTTTCGACTTTTCTTTTCAACTATAGCTTTATACCATTTGCACATCTTAAATGCTTCTGATTTCTCTTTTAAGAACATGACAGTCATCAACAAATAGAATGAAGTATCTATCACCATAATAGATTTTTTTTCTCATTGGTCCACATAAGTCAGTATGGACTAACTCTAGAATAACATTAGATGTGTAGGTTTTTCTGTTGAAACTAGACTTTGTCATTTTTCCTTTTTGATAATTCTTGCACATGACATGGTCAAGTTTTGACATACTTGGTAAGCCTCTTACTTTTCTTTTCTTGCTTATCCTAACCATGTTTTCAAAATCCACATGACATGAAATTTTATGCCACAACCAAATGTCTTCATTTCTAGCCAAAAAAAAAGTGGTCTCAATATTATCAAGATAGCAAAGGTTACCTTTTGTTTGTTCACCAGTACCGATCAATTTTCCTATTCCACTATAGATCTTTGCCTTTTTTTTCTCAAATGCAACTCGGTGTCCTGTGTTATTCAGATGTGAAACACTCAATAGATTATATAGTTAAGTCCTTTAACCCAATATGCATTTTCACATCTGATCAGATTATTTAACATGATGGTTACTTTTCCTTCAACTAGACAAGGTGAGTCATTACCCATCCTAACTGATCCACCATTATAATATTCAAAAGTTTCAAACTTTTCCCTATCTCCATTCATGTGGTGAGTACAGCTACTATCAATAATATAGACATCATTTTTGCTAACTTTAGATATGAGTGCAGTTTCAACATACCTTTCTTCTTCGTTTGAATAATCCTTCATAGAAATAAATACTACCTCAATATCTTTGTCAGACTCGGTGTCAGTATTTTCATCTTTGTTCTCAACCAGGTAACAAGCCTTCTTTCCTTGGTCCTTGTAGTCTCAGTTATCTCTTCTGTCAGAGTGTCAGTTGCTCCTGTAGTCTCGGTCATCACTTCTATCAAACTTCTTTTCCTAAGATCTGTCATTGTTTCTTTCATCTTTTCTCTTGTTAGGGTATCTAATAGCAAAGTGTCCAATTTATTTACAATTAAAACATACCAAAGGTAATTACCTTTGTATCTTCCTTTACCTCTTTGCAATTTTCTAGCCATTAGTGCTTCAATTTTATCAAGTTCTTGTTCATCACTATCACTTTCACTATCATTTCTCATAGTGTGTTTGTGACTATATTTACTTATTTTTAGAGAAGATTTGAATGCAGACTCAATATTTGGTAAGACACTATTGCCATAGTTGTTCATCTCAAATGAAATAAGTCTACCATTCAAACTATCAAGAGTAACATTGTTATTTTATACTGCTCTCATTTCTTGAATTGTAGTTACTCTAATAGCATAAATAGGTAGTAAGGTTCTCAGAATTTTACTTACCGCTATTTCTTCCTCGAGTACTGCTCCTACTCCTCGGATAGCATTAACAACCTCTTTGATTCTGCCAAGGTACTGAGTGATTTTCTCTCCTTCTTTCATTTTGAGGTCATCAAAATTTCCTCTTAGGATTTCAACTTTAGCTCTCAATAAATTTGTATATCCTCCATGTACTAGCTTGAGTTTGTCCCACATTTTCTTTATAGTCGTGCATGATTTGACATCTTCAAATTCAACACTGAATAGTGAAGAAGAAATTTCTATCATCATAGAATTGTATTCATGTTTCTCTCTCAATTGATCAACGGTCAAAGGTCCAGTGGGTGCAACAAAATTAGTATCTATGTATTGTGTGACATCATTTCCAATACCTGATAGATAGAGTCTTATCCTTATTTTCCATGATTCAAATTTGTCCAGGTATTCAACTTAGGCACAATGAAAACTTTACTGGCAATTATTAACCATTTGGCAAATGTCGCATGTCGGCAACCCCAAAATTGGCAAATATTTTTCACATATTGGATTGACCCTATCGCCCGACATTTATTAATACTGGGTCCAAAGCCCAGGCCCATCACCCATCAGTTTATTTAATTTTTCCATTTCTTACACATTATCGCCAAGGGAATATAAATTTTGGTTCCCATAAATTTACAACATTCGCCTATAATTTCTACGTGACCCCAAATCGATGGCCTATATTTGCCTATAATTTTATGGACATGTGTCTCTAACCGACGTAATGTAGCCAAATTTATTAATTATGGGAAGGTATTGGACGACCCATAATCGCCTCGAAAATAACAAAAGACGTGTTATAATTACGCTGGTTTGCCCAAATATTTGTATACCTAATACCTCCCACCGAATTTTCCAAATTATGATTAGTATAAAAACATTCTGATATCTCTATGATATCTCTATAGTTGATCGTAGTGAAGTTTCAGAAGTTTCAGACTATTGAGTGGAACTGTATACTCAAAGTCAATACTGCATTGGCAAGTCGTGACTGCATTGTTGCATTTTAATTTGAGGCAAAGGTAAGTGATACTTATTCTATGACTATTATTTGAGCTCATTTACATTATTTCGGAATAGGTTTCTAGAAATGGGGTTTCTTTTCCCTTTTGGCCTAAAATACACCGCACATCATTAATCTGTGCTCATCCAACGGTCTCTGGCACTGTCGCACTATCGCAGGTCCCATTAACTTTTGGCTTGTCATTTGATGTGACTAGGACATGTGTGAGTGTCACATAATCATTTTAAATTACAACTTCAACTTATTAGTTATTACATTTAATAAATGTTATTAAATTTTTAGTTTTACAGTGTAGTTAGATTTAGATTTTAATTCAATTATTTCTATCTTATAATCATACATCGATATGACACATTAGCAAATTAAAAATAGAAAATTTCTCTGGACTGATAAAGAAACTTAATCATTTTAAAAACTTAGAATCTTAGTCTTCAAATTTAAAAAATGGAAGTACTAATCCATCGCTTAAGCATATACTTAAATGTCTAATACACAGGTAAAGAAACTAATTAAAATATTGTAATCACAAAGAAGTCTAAGAAACATTTTTTGTACCCATAAAAAGAAATTTGAAATGAACTTGGAAATTTTTTTTAATTTTTTTTCAAAAAATTACATCATACACTAAAAATAGAAACCTACTAGGCAACCTCTTATATATAAAAAAGTGAGACTTTGCATGTCCATTGTCACAAAACTAGGGTAACAAGAATGGGTAAACTAGGGAATCAGGGATCTTCATCTTCCCTTTCGTCAGAGTAGAATTTTCCAGAGAGGATAATCTCTGAGAATTCATCAAGCCATGTGTAGTTTGACTCGTCGAATTCATCAAGGTAAAACCATTTTTGGAGAAAATCCCTCCCAAGCCATGCCCATTTCCTGTGTCACGTTAGTTGCTTGTCATTGAGGTTCAACAGAAAGGGTTGTTTGGCCACATTACTGCCTGGCATCAACAACTTGTGTATATCTATTGGCTAAGGGATCCCCACCCCTAATTCCACAAAAATAGCAACATTGACATCGTCCTTCAGGAATTTCTCTTTAAAAATCTTCCTCAATAGCATCAGCATATCCACCTTCTATCCTTCGAGGTCGAGGAGAGACGCAAAAAACTAGGATGTAATGTCCACGTAGACGTGGTATATGTCGACATTCTCAAGGAACTCTAGTCGACCCAATAACATCAACACAATAGAATTTATAAAAGCATCACCACCAACCTCCCTACAAAAAGAAGTGAGGATTTCTTCTGAGACATTGCCCAAAAAGGACCTCTGGTCATCTGAGGATGTGCATCTCAAACGGATTAGTGTATCCATCTTTAATTCTCAAAAGCCTAAAGACCTAAAAACCTAAACCTTAAAACCAGAGGAAAAATTTCTACCACGACCACCGACAGCTCTGACTCTTAATCTACCAAAAGAAAAATTAAAAAGAAAGAAACCAGATTGTCTATAAATAGCCCCGACCCCTTGATTGATAGTAGTGATCACAGATACTTAGCAATTAATATTTATGCTTTCTTTAATTGTATTTAATGCAATTTCCATAAATGCATTATGTGTATTATGCATGTGAGAGATTTAAATCTACTGTCGTTAACCTTTCATATATAAATGTAAATCTTTCCCATAAATTTTCTGATAAATGCATGTGTACTATTGACAGTTAAAGATGGCAGTTAAAGAATGTCACTGACAAGGCATTTATTTTTTTTTGAGTTACGAATTACAAGTTGCAGTTGCAATATCCACTGTCCATGTCAAAAAATAACCATTAGTAATCAACGATCATGGTTACGGTGCACTTTTTAAGGCTTGATATGTGTCATCATTCCGGTGACTTCCCGCAAAAGTCAGTTTCCTTCTAAAATTTGGCCTGAAATTTAATTTCAGCCATTGATCTATGATGATCAAATGGTCTCAAATAATACATTTAACAATATCTAATTAGGTTATGTGTCCAATGTGTGATCAGTTATATTTGCAACAAATAAAAGCGATATTCAATGGACGTTGCATTAATTACTATGTTACGTGTCATTATTTGGGTGACTTCTTGGAAAACTTTGTTTCCTTCACGAAATTGGGTAGAAATTGGGCCGAGATTAAACCTCAGCCATTGATCTAGGATAATCAAATGATCTCAAATAAGACATTTAATATTAGTTGGTGTTGGCCCACATGACGCATTGACGAGTCCCATCTTTTGAAAATCGTTAAATAAAATATTTATTTTTCCCATAATTAACGATAGATTAGCCAATAAAATAAATATATTTTAAAAGAACACATAAAAATCACCAGTACAAATATTTTTTTTACCTTCACAAGACAATAATTTGCCTCATATATTATATATTTTCCCCCCATTAATTTATAATTTGCTAGGATTTTATGGAATTTTCATTCGGGAGGGAAAAAATCGCCTACGCCTTTATATTATTTTCCTAATTTAGAAAAAAATTCATCATCATCAATAAATTTTTTCCCTTAAATTAATGTACGATTCGCCAGGATTTTACACTTTTTCCTACGAGGGGGTTTCTTAAAGTTATCCCTGCTTAGGCACATCCCTTTTACTCATCTTGTGATCTTTAGCTTGAGTCTTTAAACTCTACTTCCAAGCACCAACACTCTGATACCAATTGTTAGAATAACTGAGAGGGGGGGTGTGAATCAGTGTTCTCAAAATTAATCCAGTAGTCCAACCTAAACTTATATCACAAATATAATGCCTTCAATTATCATTCAGTCCTACAAGATGTATGCCTTTAAGTAATCTTAACAAATATATACTACTCGGTGAATATACTATTTATCTGTTTCTAGCCTTTATCGAATAGTAGCAATTAAACTTAGTGTTTACCAAACAATCCAGTTTTAGTAATGTGTAAAGTAAACTCAATGCAATGAAATAAATACACATTTGACACATGGATTTTTAACATGGAAACCCTGTTAAGGGAAAAACTACTTGGGAAGGTAATTTTCACTCTTCTGAAGTGAGCTTGGTGAAGATCCAACCCGGTTAAAGGTTACAAACACACTGTTAACCGCGACCTTTTTAGAGGATTCAAAACTAACAGTTTGTCTTTTGACCTCGCATTCACTATGTTTTCAACAAGAGAAACCTTATGATAGTCTTGAGTATATCAATATAATAAGGATGGTTAAATCCCACTCAGTTAAGAAATTTTTTGAGTCAATGGTCAAACTGAAACAGTAAATGATCTGCTCAATAATACAACTTTAACTTGTAGATTTTTAGATCTATTGTTAGTCCATAATACCTCTTTGATCAATATTCTTTTCAATTCCTTTGCTCCCCTCTGTGTTCTGCTCAGTGAATTCTCTTGCTTCTGTTGCTCAATGTCTACAAAATTCTTGGCTTTGTCCTTCAGCCTGTATTATCAGATTTGCATGAAGACTTTTATCTTCACTAGAATTATACTCAGCATTCCTCTCTTTTATAATCAATTACTTGTCTCTTTATATATACATGTTTTAACCATTTCAATATCCTTGTCTTTCTTGTTCTTTACATAGATTGCTTCTTGATCCGCAAATCTCGCCATGCATTACTTTAATCTTTAAAGCTTTGCTTTAGTTTTATTCCATAGATTTCTCCTTGAAAACTAGGAATAAAACTAGCTTTAAATCTCCTTCTTATCTTTAGCTTATCTGATTGATTAAAATAAAGGAATCTATTAGTTAACTCTAAATATAGCTTTGTCAGCTAACTAGTTTTGTTGTTTTCTAACTCCAGTTGATTTTGGTGATCAACTCTTAGTTTTCTCAGTAATACTTGCACTTGGGTACCACTTTCTCAGGTACTACTGATTTCAGGTAACATTTTCCTTGGGTACCACAGTGTCTCTCAGGTAACACTGTCCGTCGGTGTTTTTTGTCTTTTGGGAAACACTGTGAACAACTTGGGGTTCACTATCCTCAGGTAACCTTGTCACTCGGTGTATACCTTTACCGACAACATAAAATTTATCTTTTTAGATCTTCAAGTGTTTTGACAATATGTTCATGAGTAATCATAACATATTAGGTTGAGATAAATGACAATCCAATACATTAACTGATTTAATGTCTTGCATTTACTTTCTGCAACTCGGTGATCATTAACTTATCATCTTCAAACATTCAATCAGTTATAGTTCATCATCATTGAGTTATCTGTATAGGCAAGCGCTCACCATGGTTTTTCCCAGTTTAAATTTTCCACGTATAAAAATCTTATTCGTGTGTTATTGTTTTAGTTCATTATTTTCTTAATAAGTCATGTGATAGTTAAAATTGATGGTTGAGTTTATAAGTATGGGTTTTGGTTTATATTGATTCACCTCCCCCTGGCCTATTTCAACATCTAGTGTGTATTCATCAATTGGTATCATAGTAGGTTCCTCTTGACTAAGCTTAAGTACTTGAGGTTGATCTAGAGTCTTGAAAACCATGTTTGACGAAGATCTAAATGATATAAATAAATAGAGTAATTGGGGTGAAGATGTCAATATGGATCGTCAAATGAAGATTGGTTTGGATGATCTAAATAGATTTAAATTTATTTTTAAATAGACTAGAGATAAGATTGTGTTTCAAAGAACACTTTTGGAAGATGCAAAGAGGGAAAAATAAGATCTTGATGAAAAGTTGAACAAATCTATTGAATGTTCCAAACTGAAAAAGGGTTAAAAGAAGCCAAGGGACAAAGTGAAAAAATAAAGAATTAAAATTGAAAGATGAAAATGAAATATTTAATAGAAAATAGAGAGTGTCCAATTTTGCAAATTGAAGTTGAGATACTCAAAATAGAATTTAGACAATTAAAAGATGAAAAGGGAAAAGTGAGATCTATATCATTGAAAAACGTTGAAGAAAGAAATGAATTAAAAAAACCAATAGAAGAAAGAATGGATTTGGAAAACCAGAAGTAGATGAAAGACAAAAATGATTCGGTAAATCAAATGCATGCAGAAGACAAAAATGACCTATTACATCAAAATTCTCCTCCTATTCATTCCAAGTATTCATCTTTTAATGGAGTTTTTTTTTCTTGCAATAAAATAGCCCACACAAAACTAATGAATGTAGAAGTCAGAAGAAAGGTTACATCTTGAATGGAAGATATTATTATTGCAATAAGTTTAGACATAAGGCTTTTCAGTGCATAATTATAATTGATATGAATCAAACTATTAAGAACATCAATAGATATTACTATGGTTGCAATAGATATGGAAACAAAATGGTAGATTTCAGAATAGATAAAAATGTGAGAAAGAATGAACATGCAAGAACGAAAAAGGATGGTCCAGTTTTCTACAACTGCAATATGACAAGACATATTGCTAGGGTTTGCAAGAATATGGATCAAAATAATGATCATTTGATGGTTGTAGAAGAATGAAAGGGAATGAAGAAGATAGAATTGATAAATATAACAAAAGATGCTTCTGAAGGTGGTCTAGCATCCACTTCGGGTGTTGCTACCTTTTCTGCTAAATGGCTCACATTGCAGGGTCTGAGGGGGAGTTTTCATGTGAATCTATTCCCCCCCTCTAGGTTTGGATGCTAAGCATTTACTTGGCAAGGTAATAAGGCATGAAGGTATTTCTGGAGGAAATATTATTTTGTGTTATATAAAGGTGACTATATGTTTTAGTAAACAATCTATCATCTTTTTGGTGTTGCCAGTGACTGTATTTATTTGGTCATTTAGGTTCATTTGTACAATTGTGATTTGGAGATACCAAGAGTGAAATATTAGAGCAAAGGAGTACACAAAAGAGATTGAAAGTTAGAGATAGAAAAATTGGTAAGTATAAATGTTGGACTTAAAGTTGTTCATAATAAGAATTTATTTGTTCCATCTGAAAAAGATTTAGAAGGTGCATTTTCTAAGATTGACAAAAGAATTATTTACAAGGAAGATGTTTGTCGATATATTCATGTCAACTTGAAAGAGTATGATCATGTAAAAATGAGGAAATTCAAAGAAAATCATTTAGTTGAGGGTTCACAATTTAAGAATATTTATGGAAGATTAGGGAACAAGCGTTTGGATGTGTGGAGTAATTATCTAAAGTTTGAAGATGATTATTTTGTAGTGATTGGATTAAGTAGATTTCATGGAGAATATATTTGGTTGGATAGGTTGTATCATATTACGAAAGATGCCTTAAGGGTTATGAAATGGTCGTGTGCTATATGAGATGCGTTGGTGCTCAAATCAGTGACAAATGTTGAGGTAAATAAATTGACTAGTATTCTATCTAATGGTAGGGCCTCAAGAATTGACATAATTAGAGATGTGGGGTTCAGATATGTTACAATGAGAATATCATACAAAATCTATTACATAAACAAAGAGGGTTCATGCATAACAAGGAAATTCGATGTTTCCTAGAAAATGCTTAAAGAAAATGTTGACTATGATCTATGTGAGACTCTGAGGAGGCAAGTATTTGACAACTTGAAGTTGATGAAGAATTAAAATTATCCATTTTCATATGGTTCCTTGATTATCTATCTAATTTTCTACTTTTTGAATGTTATGCTGATGCTCCAGAATGTGGATTGGAGAAATGATATGTTTGTTGGCTCTCAATAATATTTATCTTGATTATCTGGGCAATAGTATAGCTAATTGTTGAAGATTCTTTGATGCATTGAAGGGTAGTCAATGTTTTAGGAACCATATATTCCTCCTAAGGTCATTGACTAGTATAAAGATGATATTTTTTCTATGTTTATAAGGATGTCTTCTACATAGATGCAATATAGACTAGAAAAGTGTGGGAAAATAAGTTTCCATATGGGACTAATGAAGAAGAATGATTGAGAATTATTAAAAAATTGATCAAATTTACAAGAGATTCTAATGTTGCAAGGATTGAGGCCAAAATAGATCTGTTCTTTTCTATCATTGAAGAGAAAGACAATGGTGAGGTTAAAAGGACAAGCAAGATGTATACAAAGGTTGTGTCCTCTTGTAAACATAAAAGAAAAGTCAAAAGAATATATTCAGAGGGTTTTTTTACTCCAATAACTATTTCAAGTGATGTTGAAGAGGAAGAAGAAAAAAATATCAGTTAGCTAAAGAAAAACCATAAGTGATAATGTATAGGGTTTTTGTTGGTGAGGAACATGTTGCTCCTCATGTCTCATTATATGATGATAACATGCTAGTTAAAAAATTTCTTACTATAATAAGTCAGTCCAGAGGACTGAAGATTGTTTGAGGTATGTTCCTTAATGTTCCTCTTTATGATGAAGAGACTACTATAGAAGGGTTTGAAAACTATGTCGAACAAAAATAAATTGTTCTAAATGATCTCTTTGATGTGTGTCTGGAGGAACTTATTAAGGTTGTGAGAGAAAAGATGGTTGCTCCTGATTCTAGCTCTTAAGAGAAAGATGTTTCAGAAGAAAATTTGCCTGATAAAATGATTGAAAATTGTAGAAAGGATCTGCTAGATTTAATATAGGAAAGGGTGCAGTTAAAAAATATATCAATTTTGTAGATGCTTTGTATGAATTTGGTGTGAATTGGCCAAAGGCCATAAAAAGTTTCAAAAAGGAGATGGATTCCATTAAGTCCCATATAATTGATGCTTCAATAAAATTCAATATCTACAGAGATTTTTATAGAGAAGAAAGAAACATAATTAAGGAGTTACATTTACAATTGGATACAAGGAAGAGAAAGATAGATGAATATGTTGGAAAATTTGGTGATTTCAAAGAAGTGGTTGAAACAAAACTTAATTTTATACTGAAGCTACATGTTAGTGTCAAATATTTTGAAAGAGGTATAGAAACTATAACATCATTTGATGATGATGTGAACAAGTTGATTGAAATTCAATGTCATAATATACAAATATATTCTGTCATAGAGGATTGGAAGCTGATTGTGGAAAGCCTAAAGAAGAGGTTGAGAGAAATCTGGCTTAAGAACATCTAATTTTTTCTCTTCTTTTCTGGTTTTGGTACTTTTGCAAGTCTTTAATATTTTTGCAGTGAATATATTTTTGGATTTTGTTCTTGATGAAAAAGGGGGAGAAAGATAAGGAAAATGTTTATCTAACAATGTGATTTATAGAAGTTTTGAAATGTTTGAAGGATAGTGAGAAATATTTTTCTTATTTCAATTAGGGGGAGTAACAATGGTTAATATCTTATGAAATTGTATAATATAAAATCGTGAGAAATGCTACAAATGTAGATCACTCACCAAATTATAAAATACATAAGGGAAAGTGTTCTCCCAACAAGTCACCCTCAAACAAATCATATTAGCACAACCCAAAATTGATGAAGGGGTGATAATGAAAGATCTAAGAAAGAGTGTGGAATTGAGGTTTCTTTCCCTTAATGAAGTAAGAATAGTGATGATATGATATGTAAAATTGACAAGATTGATAAAATAAATGATAAATGACTAGAATATGATATCATATATATGATGTATAAAATTCAGTGCAAGGAAATAAGAAACAAAAATGGACTCACCTTGAAGAAAAAAGAGGCAAATGAACCTTAATATATGGTTTTGACTATCGTTGAGGTGTCAGCTGGTAAAAATCTAGATGTGGGCTTCTGATCCCTTTAACTACCTTCTATGAAAATATTAGCCTTTGAGGACAAGGTCGATCTAGACGACCTAGTCCCGGATGATGTTCTAGAATTTTGACCTAGTCCTTTCAAGTCCAAATATAATGTAATTTGCAGGGTACCTATGATTGTGACTGATATTCCCAAAACTGAATCCAAAACTCAGTTACTTATTCTTGCACACATAGAAAAAGGGGAAAAGGTTGTGGAAAGGGGTTTGCCTTGGTGAAACTCATGTATAAGAATCAACCTTGAAATGAAATAGAGATTGCATAAAGGAAAGCAAATGTAAACAAGATAAATGTCATTATTCACCTTACACGTAAAACCCTCATGTATGGATATTGAGATCCATAAACCCCATAAAGATTCTTGTATGTGTATGCTTGAGATTTAAAATCAAGGATGCCTTCACAAATGCATGGATCTACACTTGCCAATCCGAGATCTTGAATGAATGTATGCTCGAAAAACTCAATGGAGAAGGAGAGAGAAGAATAATAGATGTATGGATATTCTTTCTTTCTTGTGAATTCCTATACTTAGCCATCATGGGAGAGAAACTTCCATAAATGAGAGAAAATTTCCTTTTCTTGAATGGATCTTGAAGAAATGGAGACTTGGAGATCTTGAATTGGATGCTTGTCTTCAAATCTTGAATCCAAATCTTCAATAAGCTTGATTGAACTTGCTTTTGAAATCACAAATAGCTTGCATATAATATGATTTATTGTGCAATAGATCATAATAATGGATATCAAAATGACATTCCTTGATGTCCTTTTATACTCATTTTGGGATTCAATATTGCATTGGGCGACCATAATTAAAGGTCTAGGAGAAACAACCCCACATTGGGTCCGAAGCCCACTTAAGCACAATGCTCTAGGACAAGACCGACTTGGATGACCTTGTCCAAGACTATCCAAGACAAGGCCAAACTGGACAACCTTTTCTATCCATTTCTTTTCTCAAAGCTTTCTCGGGTATAGGGGAGTGTGATAAACTACGGAGGAATAAAATGATAGATATGGAAATCAAGCATAAAAATATTGGATCTCAAAATTACTAAAATAGGGTCTAAGAGGTCCTAAAATAGATCCAATTATGGGTGCTAACTTTTTAGGATGGTACATTTAGCCCCCACTGTAGTGGGAGTATGAGACAAACTTATACTCATGGTAAAGTAGATTAAATGCAATGAACGATCTCATCAAGGTCGAGGAGACAAAGAAATATCAAGCCCCAAAGTGACTTAACTGATCATTAAATCCAAAACCAATATAAGAGAGACATTGCTCGAAAGAGAGAGAGGGAAAGAGAGAGGGGTGTGATTACTATCCCAATTAGAGTCTTTCTTACTATGATCCACACAAAAGAAAGCACTACAAAAGATGGAATTGAATGGTCTAGCAAAGTGTGTAATGCTAGTCAATCCATCAATAAATATCAATCCTTAAGGAAAGCGTTGTATCCATTAAGGGATCCAACAAAAAAAAACAAGCCTAAGAAAAGCATTGTAACCTTATGGTTCAAAGAAAAAATGACTAGGCCTAAGGAAAGCATTGTATCCTTAGAGATAAAAAATAAAAATAAAAAAAGTGATCATGCCTAAGGAAAGCATTGTATCCTTAGTGATCGAAGAAAAAGTGATCAGACCTAAGGAAAGCATTGTATCCTTAGGGATCAGAGAAAAAGCATTCAGGCCTAAGGAAAATATTATATCCTTAGGGATCAAAGGAAAAAGTGATCAAGCCTAAGGAAAGAATTGTATCTTAGAGACACAAGTAAAATTTGCTAAATAAATGACTACATGACTAAAAAATTAGCGACATGACTAAAATATTTAGTCACGTGACTAAAAATGATCAAATTCTACTAATTGTTTGCAATTAATAAGTATAAATGACTCAATAAATGATTAATATGGTCATCGAGTAAAATCGCCACTAAATAATTGATCAAACAAATAAAAATGACTAAATAAATGACTATTACTCCTCTAATTTTTTTTTTCTTTCAAATTTGATCATAATCCATAGAGCTTAAACCCCCCTCATGGCACCCCTAAGTGGGCTATTTGGCCGCTCAGGTGGCTTGGTGGAATAAAAATACCTATTGCATGGAAGACATTACCTCTCAGTGCAATCTTAAGGCCTTCACATATTTTATAATAAAATTCAACATTTACATTGAGATCTTTAACTTATATTACTCATTATATATATTAATAAATTATCAAAGTTTTTAACTATGATTTGGAGCCAATTTGATTTCCTTGTAGTGTTATCATGTCAAATATATCAAAGAGAAACTATGGTAAATTTCACTAATAAAACATGATTTAAATAATCTATTTGCATTTGGAGGGCTATCATGACACTTTCATACTCTAACTTCCTTGCTAGTTTTTTAGGTGCCCAACTATATGACATCCATGTTAAACCATGTCTAGGTTGTCTATGAACACCATACAAAACTCTAATTTATGGGCAAGAAGGTTCATTTAGAAAGCCTTATTTATTGCCAATTTTGGATAACCTCATTTTCTATGTTTGTTGTAAAAAATCTGGCCCATTTGTTTCATGGAATTTGTGCATGCTGGAATCGAATCCATTCTGGAATTCTTCTATTCTCAAAATGAATTCTAGAATATGGGCTTGTCCTGTTTGGTTCACCTGGAAGATGATTGAGAAGATGCAAATTCTGCGTTTGGTTCCACAAAACTGGAGTTGGAATTGGAATTTTGTTTTTGCGCACATACACATATACACACACACTCATGTATATATACACACATACATACATATATACACACACATATATGTGTATATACACACACATGTATATATATACACACATGCATGTATATACACATACATGTATATACACACATGTATATATATACACACATACACACACATATATGCATACATGTGTATATATACACACACATACACACATGTGTGTATACACACACATGTGTATATATACACATATATGTGTATATACAAACATGTGTGTATATACAAACATGTGTGCATATACAATCATGTGTATACACACACACACATATATACACACACACACATACACACACATATATATACACATACATGTATGTATATACACATGTATACACATATACACACATGTGTATGTATATACACATACACACATGTGTGTATACACACATATATACACACATTTGTGTATATATACACACATACACACATACACACATATACACACATATGTATATACACACAAGTGTGTATATATATAAACATACGAGTGTATATACACACATGTGTATATATAGTATATATACACATGTATATATACACACATCTATATATACACACACATGTATATATATACATCCTTATAGCAATATAATATACATTATTGACACAAAAATGAGAATGCATTTTCCTTCCCAAAATAATACTCTCAATTCCAATTCCACTTTTCAATTCCAATTCCAGGTTTGAAGGGGGAATTGTGGAATGCTCAAAATGACCCAAAATTAGAATTCGCATAACCCTATTCCAATTTTTAATTTTGGAACCAAATAGGAAATTGAACATTTTGGGAATTCGAAAATGCCAATTCCTGGTCAATTCCGCGAAACAAATAGGCTTATGGGTAACAATTACATGTAGTTAAAAGTAGAATTCATAAAATTGAGTTTTTTCATACCATCAGAGAGTTTTTTCAATAAACATAGAAAATCATGACAATATCATCTTTAGCCAATTTTTTTACAAATAACACTGATGTAAATAAAAACATACCATTTCTATTCCTAAAGGCACAAGCCATTTGTTTATACATTAAAAATAATATACTTATTAAGAAATTTATTAAAAATCACTTAATTGATATATTATTTCTAGGAAAAAATGCATAAATAAAAAACAATAATAAATACATAGGCTTTATTAAATTGATAGGCAAAAATGCCTATCTCCATATCAATTACATAAGGTAGGGTAAGGAAACTGTAACTCGAAAGTCGCCCCATCTCATTTGTCTTTTATATTTTACTCTTGTTAGTATGTTCGAGAGTCACACTTGTTGAACCAATTTTTCTATATCTATCATAGATGAAATTGTTACATATTTTCCCCTTCGTCATCAAATAATCCACCATAGCATCCTAGGAAAAAAGAAATTGTGTTTTAAATGTGATTTTCATTGTTTAAGGGTATCAAAGGTTTCATTATTTTTAAAAATAAGGCCTTTTCATTTTTTGAGAAAAAGAAAAAATACTTTCATTTTGGAGGTAACCCAAGAAAATATAAGCTTTTGAAAGGTCATGTATCTTTTGTTGACTTGAGTTTTGGAGGGAATTTTTCTTATGTTTGAGTGCTTAAGTTTCTCAAAATTGCCCTAACTTGCGAAAGAAAACTCCAAGCATTCATGCAATGGTGAATGGAAACAACGTGCTCATATAGGAAATACTCGATTTAAGGAGAAAAGAAGAGCTTTAATGATAGAAGCGGCCTGTGTAATGAATATTGAATGGTTTTCAAGCTAGTAGTCAGTGCATGGAAGCGGTGATTGAGTAAATCTGGGGATTCTGGCAAAAGAGCGGGACCATGAAAAGTGGTCGGTAATGGATAATGAGGGTTTGTGTGGTTTTCAAGCAAGTGACAAATTTTCATGAGAAGGTAGGGTTTCAACCCATGTACTCAGACAACTTTGCATGTTCTAGACTTCCCTCCATAGTTTTCTGGCTGATGGATTTTCTTGGTTCAGGCCTTCGTAGCCATTCTTTGTCATGCACGGATGCCTTCTTAATTTGGGCATTCTTAGTTTTAGTAGATTTTATATCTATTCTCAAGGCCTAATCATCCTTTTCAGTGATCTTTTTTTCTTATAAAGAGGGTGAATTCGTGGCTTCTATTATGTGATTTTTCCTTACTATTTTAATGAGTTTAGCCACCATATTTTTGGGCACATGTTCATTATTCATGTATTGGGGCGCATTACATGCTTCCTTTCCATTCATTTTGGAGATTTTCTTTGGAAGTTTGTTTCTATTATAATATTTGTTTGCTGTTAAAAGAGGTGCTTGAAGACCACTGATATAAGGTAAAACAATGAATAGAAAAATTAGACCATAAAAACAGTGCTCAAGATACTCTCATGACCTTCAAAGATATAAAGAAGTGGTTTACTATCATTGCAGAAATTTAAGCCTTCATCATCGTGAAAACCAAATAGTGATACAATGGCAAAGTGAAGGTAATCTATCAAGTTTGTGGTTGTCAATGAATGCCAGTGATATATCAATGTGAAGCAATGAAAACAATGAACAACAAATAACAGTGACTACATGGTTAGTGGTAAAATAATGATGGAATATTTTCAATGAAGGAACCATGAGAAATGGCAGAGAACATGTAGTCGATGGCAATTTTGAATAGAAAAGCCAGTGATACTGTCATGAACAACAAAAATCATAATCATACGATTAAAGATCGACATAAAAGGTATTGAAAGACATGTATCCATATCCATGTGTTCACTCCCATAGAAGTAGAATACTATAACATTGCCTCCAAGATAGTCACCTCTAGTTGAAGAAAATGCTATCATTGTCATAAATACTATGAACTCCCCATAGTAAGGAGAAGACAGTGATAATGAAGACATCAGTGGCTTAGAGAAGATTCAATGATGAAATGGAGCATGAGGTAGATCCATAGTTGAAAAAGGATGAAGATACAGTATAAAGGCACTGAGTTTTATTTTAAGTAGTGATATAAATAATTAAGACAATGTCCCAAAAATAATCATCATTGTAGTAGTCAAAGACATGTAAATCACGTGTATGTATAGAGTGCAATAATGTATAAATAACAAGTTATTTTTCAAGAAAAGACAGATTCATTCAATGAATCACAATAGGATGCAATCTAAAGAGATGCATTTAATCAAAGATAGTGAATAACCATGAAGACGTGACATTGGGAACAAAGAAAAGAGAGTGTGCTTGATGAAGGTAGGAGCCTTAAGGAGTAGATCTAGTAGATTTTATCCTATCTAGATCTGTCGAGTGTGAATAGAGAAATAACATGATAAAACTGATACAAGGAACATTCATCCTCATATGAAGGATTAGAGAAGCTAATGTAATGTTGATGATAGTAATATGTATCAGGATAGTGATATTGGATGAGAATGAAGGATTGGCCATTAGCAGCAGTAAGCTTGAAAGAGATTAGTAGAAACCAAATCCAATGCTAGAGCTAGTGAGTTCAAGGATAGTAAGGTGAAAGCAGAGATCAGTCATGTTGTTATCAATGCTAAAACAATGTAGTCCGACAAGATCAAAATACTGTCACAAAAAGAATGCATTCCCCTTATTCTGAAGGATAGTCAAAATTGTCATGTATGACAGTGAAAAAACAATAAAATGATGCTCAAACATCAAGAATAGTCATTTTCAAACCAGTACAGATAGGGGTATCAATGAAAATCAGGACACAAATCCTGTTGTTTTTTTTGTGTCAAAAGTTATGAAGATGGAATGCTCGAGGAGCAGCCTTTTAAGCACTACGACAATCATTCCTCAATGAAAATGATAGTGATTTGGCATGTCTCCATAAGATAAAAAAAAGGTTTGTAATTAAAGTACACATACTTAGAGTAGAGAGAGAAGACCTGAGGAATGAACAAGCTCGCAGGTTACATGAAAATAGTGAAAAGATGGGTCTAATAACCTAAAGACGACAATCATATATAAGGAAAGGTTTCAAAGTAGCATAGAATATGTCATAATAGTGAGCATCCCAAAATTCTAAAGTATTAAAATATCTACATCATTTTCTCACTTCTAACAATTCTTTCTTTTCCTTTTAAAAAGTCTTGATTCTTACAAATTACAAATATTCAAAATACATTGCAGAAGGAAATGAAAACTACTAAGACCCTGGAATTTTTGCTAGATGAGACATTGGAAGGGACATACAATACAAAGAGAAGTGAATTCAAAGGGGTCTTACATGGAATCCCCTCGTAATTAAGGTGGAAAAATAATCTTTATAGAATGCATTTCCAATGGCATCCTTGAGGCAAGAAATGAACTAAGAGAAGAAAGAGAAAGAAGATGCACCAAAATCATGGATTGCAACCATGAACCTAACTTTAATAGACATGTTTTTCATTTTGTTTCTTTTCCAATCTTGCTAATCTTGAATGACTCTAAATAAAAGTTTCTCATATGGGTGCGTGCTCCAAGTTGTGGACCAAAAAAGTGGACACATCTTTAAAAAAACTTCAAATTTCATACAACCCGATCGGGTTATTGAAAATTCAAAATTGTTCAAGGCTTGGTAACCGAGCCATAACCTGATCGGGTTCTGAAAAGAAATGATGAAGGGTGCTCCCCTTAATGCCACAAACACATAACAGAAACAGAGAAACAACAACAATTTGCAAGAACGGAAAATGGACTTCTTATTATCTCCACAAATGTGGAATGACAAACTTTCAGAACTACAATATGCAAAGCCACATGGGCATTCCCCTTGCAATATTCTGTAGGACAAAGCCTCGAATTATTACCCAGATCCACCCAGAACTGCCTTAGACAACACTACGGGCCTTCTTTATATAGGCAATTTCCACCACCCGAGAAGGTTCCATAAATCTAGCCATTAAGGCCGACTACTCTTAGCATTTAATTATTTTTCACTTTTATTACAAAAGGGTCGACTTTAAATATTTACAAAATATGAGATTAGGTAGCCCAACTCCCAGAAGCCATAACTTTTAAACCGTAGCTCTATTTGGCTATTATAACCACTTTTCAGAAATGGGAGATCGCGATCTACAGTGCCTGACTCGCGAAGCGCTAGTTAGCTAGGGGTTCGACCTCGATCCGGAGCGTCTAAGGTCCTAAAAATTGAGCTCAAAGATTTTGCACCCTAAAATCTCAACAGTAAATCCTTAATAACTTTGCCAATACAAATGATCTGGCAATGAAATTCAACTGGCATTCTTATATGACTAAGATGAACCTTCACCTGAAAAATTAGAACATTCTGAGTTCAAACGACCAACTTACTAAAAATAGTAAGTTTCCAAAAATAGCAACTTTGCACAAAATAGCCCTTATTGAATAGAAAAACACATATTTTTGGGTGATGCAAGATTGCCCTTACACCCAGGATGCTCTTGCATCAGACACCCGGGGTAATTTGAGAAGTGACCCTGTCACAACTTAGGTGTGTAGAGGAAAACCAAGATGGTTAACCTCCTCCCTTGTCAGCCATGATGAATCTTCAACTGGTCATCCTTTCCACTTGACCAGATATTCTTCATATGTCCTGTTCCTTGCGCTTCTACCAACATGACTGTCCAGTATGTCTTCAATCTCCTTGGTATCTGAACTACTTGCTGGAATACTCCACTGTGCC
>MU227760.1:3129598-3167535 GCA_018584345.1 Thuja plicata
AGATGATCTGGCAATGAAATTCAACTGGCATTCTTATATGACTAAGATGAACCTTCACCTGGAAAATTAGAACATTCTGAGTTCAAACGACCAACTTACTAAAAATAGTAAGTTTCTAAAAATAGCAACTTTGTATAAAATAGCCCTTATTGAATAGAAAAACACATATTTTTGGGTGATGCAAGATTGCCCTTACACCCAGGATGCTCCTGCATCAAGAAAAAAGTACTTCAATACCCAATCGGGTTTTTAAGAAGTAAAAAACTATGCATTTTATTCTCCATAACCCAAGCGGGTTATGAAGAAACTAAAATAGGTTTTTCTTTTGGAAGCCATAACTTCCACATATGGAGTCCGATTGACTCTGTTCAGAAAGTGTAGGAAAGATATTGAGATGATCTAACACATGATTAAACTAAAATAATCTTCAGTCACCAAAATTTATTTTTCCACCCATTTGAATCAAGTAAGGTATAAATTAGGTACTCATTATTTCCCATACATGCAATGTATAGGAAAATTAGTATGCTCTCTCTCTCTCTCTCTCTCTCTCTCTCTCTCTCTCTCTCTCTCTCTCTTATCATGCATTAGGACCCCTAGGAATATTAAAACAAGGGAAAAATGAAAAGAGCACTACCAAGAATTAGAGAACGCGCTTGAAATGTTCAACCATCAGAAGCACTGAGCGTAACATATGGATTAGCCAATACTTTGCCTGAGATTTTCCGAAGAAACCCAATCTCCTCTTTTGCACTCTCACTTTGTTTCGCTTCCTCTGAATGCAAGATTTCAATCTCTTTTTTCATTCTTTGAATTGTTCCCAATTGCTTCTCGCTCTCTACATGCAATGATGAAATTTTCTATCTCAGGGGTTGGATAATTTGACCTAGTTGATTTTCCCCCTCTTCTCGCAATAATCTCATCTCTTCTCACATATTTTTAGTAATTCCAAATTGTTTCTAACCCTCTACCCTAAGTATTTCATTTTCTTCCTTCACCCCGTGAAGTTCATGTAAAAGACATGTACATGGTAATCTTTAGAGTATTTAGGAGGCACAAATTGGTAACAATTGGAGCAGTAGGAATTAGAAAATGCACACCCTTCTTCACCAAACTGTATAGATGGGAAACCTGAAATACATCTGGAAGTAGAGTTGCTTCCTTTGCTTCGGGCCATTGCAAATTAGAAAAAGTTTTCTTCTCTTCCCTCTAGAAAAATAGCTTATTTCAATGGCCACCCATAAATTTTTTTAAATGGCCAATTGGTTGCCTTTGCTTCTTTCAATGGCCATCCATGATTTTTTCTGCAATCTTCAAGTGTGTCCTAAGGGGTCCTAGTATGCCTCATGACATGTTAGAACCATTTGGTAACAATTGGAGCAATAGGAATCATAAAATGCACACCCTTCTTCACCAAACTGTATAGATGGGCAACCTGAAATACATCTAGAAGTAGAGTTGCTCCCTTCGCTTCAGGCCATTGCAAATTAGCAAAAGTTTTCAGCTCTTCCCTCCAGCAAAATAGCTTATTTCAATGGCCGCCCATGATTTTTTAAATGGCCGATTGGTTTCCTTTGCTTCTTTCAATGGCCATCTGTGATTTTTTCTGCAATCTTCCAACCTTTTGTATATAGTTATTATAATTTAATACCCTCCTAGTACATAGGTGTTTCAAGTGAGTGAAATAGAACAAGACATTAATAAAAGATTGGAAGGTACACCTTATCATGTGTTAGGACCCCTAGGAAGTCCCACTGAGCCCTTTCGACATATTGGAACACTCAAGTGTGTCTCAAGAGGTCGTGGGACCCTTGGGACACACTTGATTGTTCCAATGTGTCGAAAGGGGTCATGCGGACTTCCCAGGGGCCCTAACATGTGATAAAGCATAATAGGACCCCTAGGAAGTCCCCATGACCCCTTTCAACACATTAGAACACTCTAGTGTGTCCTAAGGGGTCCTACGACCTCTTGGGACACACTTGAGTCTTGAAATGTGTTGAAAGGGGTCATGGGGACTTCCTAGGGGTCATGGGGACTTCCTAGAGGTCCTAAGATGTGATAAGGTGTACCAGGACCCCTAGGAAGTCCCATGATCCCTTTTGACACATTAGAACACTCAAGTGTGTCCTAAGGGGTCCTAGGACCCCTTCAGACACACTTGATTGTTCCAATGTGTTGAAAGGGGTCATAGGAGGTTGCATGACAGACCTTCCTGCAGAGATGTCCACAAAATTCAAACTTCTTCATACATCGGGCCTTGCAAATCCAATTCTCACATGTCCTCCATGATGACATTTCCTAGGACAAAGATGACCACAAATTAATTTTTCTTTGCATTTCCTGGTACAAAAGCTCGTACTTCCATCATCATACCTCCTTAAATCATGAGATTTGGTAACAACATGTCCAACATCATCTCGATGTTTAGGACAGTATAGTGGTATTCCATTACCAACATACCTATTATCTGTAAAATGCTTTATGATATCACTCCACACTGGAGAATTGTCTGAGACTAGCTTGGCATTTCCAAAGATATACAGACCAATTCTAGCCATGGAAAGGGCAACACAAGTTCTATTTGGAATGTTAAGAAATCCTATATTTTTTGATGTTTTTACATTCAAATTAGGAATTCAATATTTCTTACCAAAGAAAACAATATGATATTGCTCTCTTGTCCCTGGTCAAGAGTACATTTGCTAAGAATTGAGCTCTGAGTTCTAGATGCTAACCTTGGTAGACTTTTCTCGTATTCATATATTCCCTCCAAAAATTGATCCAGAGCTCTGTTAGTAAAGAACACTATGAGAATGGGACCAGTGGAATTTGAAATCTTATGAAGCAAAGCCTTTACAATTTACAACCCGATAAATGTTTTTCTAGTTCCAGGAGGGCCCTGAATAATTGCCAATTTTTTGGTGAGCCCATGATTAATGGCCGCCTCCTGGCTATCATCAATAAAATCACATTTACAGACTTGTTTTCAATCAAAATTAAATTCAAGCTGAGTTGTTTTGGCTTCCAGATAGACTAACTGCTCTATAAACAGAATATTGAATGAAAGACCAAATTCTACACCATCTTTACCTCCTCTCATCCCCACATATTCAACAAAGTTATAAACCTAGAAATCAAAGGACCCTTTCTGCTCAACAAACTCCCATTTTTCTTGTAACTCCCTCTAATTTTCTTCACACAAACCCTATAATATTTGAGTAAATCTTCTCTTATAACCCTGAACTGGGTGTGTAAATAATTGTATACATTCTCATATGGCTAGTTGAAATTTTCACGTCAAGTTGAGTAACCCTAGTTGAAATTTAGGTTGATAGCTAGTTGAAATTTTCACATCAAGTTGACTAACCTTGATTTGCTGATTTTTCATTTCCACTTAAGGGAACAGTTTGGCCCCTCATGTTCTTGCACATACCTCTCTCTCTCTCTCTCTCTCTCTCTCTCTCTCTCTCTCTCTCTCTCTTAATAATGAGTACTCATTTTCCTATATATTCATGTATGGGCAATAATGAGTACCTATTTTATACCTTACTTGATTGAAATGGATGAAAAAAAATGTTGATCACTAAAGATGATTTTAGGAACTAATCATGTATTATATCATCTCAAGATCTTTCCTATGCTTTTTGAATGAAGTCAATCGGGCTCTGTATGTGGAAGTTATGGCTTCCAGAAAAAAGCCTATTTTAGTTTCTTCATAACCCGCTCTGGTTATGGAGAATAAAATGAATATTTTTAACTTCTTCAAAACCCGATCAGGTTTTGAAGTACTTTTTTCTTTTCAGAACCCGATCGGGTTATGGAGAATAAAATGAATAGTTTTAACTTCTTCAAAACCTGATCAGGTTTTGAAGTACTTTTTTCTTTTCAAAACCCGATCGGGTTATTTTAAATTTAGAAACCCGATCGGGTTATTGCTCAGGAAGAGGCTTGAAAAATGACCCAAAGGTTTGGAGGCTCATTTTCCCTCCATTTTTATTCTTTTAGACATTTTTTTCATCTTGTAAGACGAATTCTCAACTTTATCTTCATCGGGTTTACAATTTGTCATCTTGGTAGCTTTATAATTTTCACCATAATCTCATACGTCTTCTTAGCTTTCTAACCATATAATTTTTTCTATTTTTGGACAACATTAGCATAGTAAACTTTAATTTTCTTTACCAATGTCTTGATTGTCCTCAAAGACACATGTCTACCATTTTTTTAATAACTTTTGATATACTTAATAAAATTTCAAATAAATTACATATTATTGTTCCACACTTGATTCTATACACTTTAAAAAAATAAAAATTTATTTTTGATTATTTTGATGCAAGTTGTGCCCAGCGCACAAGCTGGTACCAAATTTTCAGGATGTGATCATCTCAAAAATCACAGAAAAAAAAATACTCATCGAAAAATTACAAAAAAGTAAAGAACTTCTAGATCTCACTCTTACATATCATCCTACAAAAGGGATTTAAAAAATATTGAATATAAATATATCTTTTGTACTGGGCACGGAAACAACTATGTTATGTTTTTCCAAAACAATTAGCAACATATTTTTGTGTGTGGGAAGTTTGACCCTCTTAATCTTATCAGTTTTTAAAAAAATTTAGTGTTTTAGAAACTAGTTTTAGAGTAATACAATTTTTATTTTTTATACATCTTATTTTGAGTTCATGACCCTCGAATGCCTGTTCCAATTTCAAGTTTACCCGATTTCAAAAAAAATGTGTCGACTTATACCCCCCTTTTTGGTCCACAACTTGGTGCACATACCCATATATGCTATTGAATTGAAAAGCCAACCTTCACTAGATATAGGTATCTCTAAGATACACATTGTTTATCATGAGGCTTGATGAGTTTAGGACAATTCATGACATCAAAGAGGGGTGTCTTTCAATACATTTCTTTAGAGATTTATTCAATAACACATAAATGAAGGACATGGGTCTTTTGTACCATGTCTTGATTTTTAAAATTCTTGTTGAAGGTGATGTGATCTTTCAAGCACATTATAACAAGGATTTACAAAGGTGTTTGGAATGTACTAATCTATTTTGTTTATACTTTGTAATTGTTTTATGGAGTTCCAATAGTGTGAGGGACAAGGGTCTATTGTACCATGCCTTAATTTTTAAATTGCTTGTTAAGGGTGATGTGATCTTTCAAGCATGTTCTAACCAAGATTTACCAAGGTGGTTGGATCCCCTTTGTTTGTAATGTGGCTTTGTCAACTGGTGTGTAATGTAATGGGATATTTGGTGTTGCAAATAATGGAATGATGTGTATTGAGAGGGGAGGGGTGAATCAATACCCTTATAACTTTTATCACTTAACCTTAATCCTTTTAGTAAATAATTGTATTACCAACCATATATTCTATTATATCTTTGTGTATGTTATATCAAATCATAAACTCAATTAACATGTAAAACATTCATGAAATGTAATGGCACATGACACAATATTTGGTAACGCAGAAAACCCCTGTTAGAAGGTAAAAACTGTGGTGGGGATGAAACCCACAAAGATCAACTATCTGCATAATAGAAGGGGCCAGTTAAGGCTTACAATTTTGATCACTTATGATTATCTACCCTGTTAGGAGTATCATGTAGAGATTGGTTAAGTTCTACTTTGTTAAGAGCTTTAGCAACACTGTTTAGTGTGCACTCGGTTAAGAGATTTACAAAGGATTGTTAAATCCACCATTCTCAAGGATTTCTTCTATTTGATATACTTGTTAGAATGTAGTAAAAAATATTTATTAACTTGAGTATATGCAATCTAGAATTGTTGATTACAGATCCAATAAAGATTACATGTAAATTTTTCACCTACAGTGATTGACCAATACCTCTTTTATGCTCGGTAGCCTTGAATCTGGTTCTTGATAACTTGTTTCATCTTTTGTTGTTCTTCTGCATAAAACTCTCAGTCTAATCCATAGATGTTCTTCTCGGCTACAATCATCATCACACATATGTGTTCTGATTGATTACATATCTATTTATATAATGAGTTTGACCTAAATGAGTTTCACGTATTACAATGATAACTCTATGATCAAAGATTTACAACTTGACCTTGATTCCTAGTTTGCATGTTTCTAATTAGTTAGACTGCTTAAAAGAATTACAATTACATTGCTTGTCCCTCAAGAAATGGATTTAAAGTTAATTAAAAAAGATAAATATAAAACACAAGTGTTTTATCTGACGTGGAAGTCAGATCCACATTTCTCATAATTCTAACTATCTCTCAGTAGACAAGTGCTCGGGTTTCTCTATAGTCTATCGGGCTCCTCCGGTATCTATTTTGTCAGGTTACACTATAATCTTCTTGTCGAGTTACCCTATCAGGTTCCACTTGTAACATTTTTGGGTTGTACTAGTAAATTGTTTCATCGGGTTCCCTTGTGAACTTATTTTTCAGGTTGCACTAAACCCATCTTTCAGTGTTGGTGATACCATCGATTTAAAAATTATTTTCTTTTGCATACTAATGGCAAAATATGTCTTCAATCTCCCCCTTTGATATTAGTATAAAAAACTGATATGTTCAAAATACTAAAATGTTTAGTAATGTACACTATGGGTTCACTTTGTCATTTATGACTCCCCCTATATATATGTCAGTATAGTATATGTATATGTATGTACACTTGCCTTTAAAATATTCTCCATTTTCACCTTATCTTCTATTATATCATTTTCCCCATTTCCCCGTATACTGTATCATATCATTTTCCCCCTTTTTTGATAGTAAGGGAAAAGGTGTAATTACTTACAACTTGTCAAAAATGTGGGAATGAGAGTTCTTCATGTTCTTCATCATCTTCTCCCATTTTTCTTGAAGGTGTTCTAGAGCCATGTGCTCCAATGTGATCCTTGTGTGCATATCATAGATGTTGTCGGTGATAGACATCTCCGGGGTGACAATTAATTGTCTTTTCATTGTCATATGTTGTTGTAGTAGTGTGAGATTAAGTAGTAGTAGAGCCTGTAGCTCGGTTACCTCATCTATGAACTTTGATTCTCCCTCTTGAATATGAACTCTCAACTTCTTAGCTTCTATTATCTTTGCATAATTTAACTATATTGCATTGTCAATTGTTGAGAGACTTTGAGCACTAGAATTAAGATCTGCATCTATTTTTGTAATTTTTCACTATTCTCCTTAGTGAATTTCTCTAATGTGCTTAACTTCTGAACTAAGGTGATTGATTCTAAAATGATAGGTTCTAACTCATTTACTTGTTCAGAGAGCTTGACCTTGTTCTCGACCACTTCTTGGCTTATTTTCTCTATCAATTTATATTGATACTTTTGCTCTGCTCATTCTTCTATTACCTTTTCTGCATCCACATTCTGTGATTGGATTGCGTTGGTAAGAATGACTAATTGATGAATGATAGATGCATTTTGATCAATATATGTATCAGGTACTATATGTTGAAGTATATCCCTTGTTGTTTCAAGTACCTATGTGTCCTTTGTTTCTCTTTTAAGATTATCTTGTATAGCTTTTCTTCTACACATTTTTGCATAGTTTGTGAGTGCCTTTAAATCCAATGTCCTTAGATCACAAGCTGGTATCTTAACAATATCTTCTAGTGTAACTAGATTGTTATTATTTTTCTTCTTCTTCTTGGAAACACTACAACATTCGAGACCATTTTTCGACGGCTATGTGTCACTTTTCTGACACTGTCCTGTCGGCTATGCGAAAAAGACCAGTGTTATAGTTTTGGTGTCG
Organism: Thuja plicata; assembly: GCA_018584345.1. NCBI lineage: Eukaryota > Viridiplantae > Streptophyta > Pinopsida > Cupressales > Cupressaceae > Thuja > Thuja plicata. Next base: position 3,137,375 of record MU227760.1, read on the forward strand.
GAAAAAATAATGATTGTACAGTCTGTGGTTATTGCAATGGTACTAACCATCACAAAATGAGTGGCTATGATGGTTATCATGTTGTCATTACATATTTTAGCTGTTGCTATTACGACACATAGGCATCACATTTTTTGTGTTAACCATCACAGTTTGCACCATCTAAAAACTTCAGCATGCCATCGTTAGAGTTTGTGGGTTTCGCAAATAATGACAAACGTGTGACGTATTTTCTATACATGCAACGTTGAGCTGTCGGCAATTTCTGATGGCTCGACATCACATGTATAGCAAATACTTCACACGTTTGTTGTAATTTGTGATGGTTAACACAATAAATGTGACGTTTAGGTGTCGCAATATGAGCCGGCTATGATGTTTATCATGTTGTCATTACATATTTTATCTGTCGCTATTATGACACCTAGGCATCATAGTTTTCACTTTCTAAATACTTCAGCATGTTGTCGTTACAGTTTGTTGGTGTCGCAATTATGACAGATGTGCGACGTATTTTCTATACATGCAACATCGAGCCGTCGACAATTTCTGACGGTTCGACGTCGCATGTACTTTTTTAGTGTCGCTTTAAAGTTTTTAAGAGTTTAGTGTCTGAGTGAATAAAGGGAAAAACCAATGTCCTCCCAACTATGACAACATATCTGTAAATGGCGGACATGAATATAATTTTCATTACAGATGGAGGGAGATAATTCAAAGTTGCAAGAGTATGAAAATGAGAAACATTATGCAAAGAAAGTGAGCATATGTGATGTAATTATAACACTCATTCTCCTTTAAAAATGGGTTGGCTATTATTTTTTAGGTCATCTGTATCTCTACCTATAGTTGTGAGGGATCAAACCCCAAGCCTGAAATTTCCGAGCATTAGCTGCCAAGGAGTCCATTATTGAAGTTTTGACAACATCACCGCATTATTTTTCTTTGTTTTGGAGGAATCATACTTGGACAAAGAGTGGTGGAAGAGGGCCTGCAATGTGTATCGTGAAGGTAAAATGAAGGGGAGCCTTATTTCGTAGTCAATAGTCCTATGCAACAAAATGAATAACTATATTTTATGCTTTTCGAACAACTATATGCTACTAGGAGAAATCTCATGCATCTTTAAAGTGTGTTTTTGTAACTGACAATGCTTCTCAGTTGTGTTTTCTTGTTTGTTTACCATGGAATCACAAGAGACAGTTGAGTTTGGATTGCTTTGTTTGATGAATGTATCCACTGATAATTTGCTTTTCAGTAATCGTGGTTTTACTTATTTTGGAACCATGATTTGGTGTGCTTTATTGGGATAATGTCAATAGCGGTTGGCCAAATAAATGTAAAACTATTGGTATTACCAAATTAGTTCATCCAAAAACTAGAAGACTGTGACTGTCTGATAAGTACAGGTAGGATTTGTGAAAAGACATGAAGTGCCTAAAATGAAATAATTAAATAAAATTTAGAAATAAGCATACCATTCATGGTTAGTGATTCAAAGCTTCTTTTCCTCGCAGTCTCCAACCCCTGAGACATCTAGAAAAGAATACAACATCTTTGTAAAATAATACAAAATAGCACAAGGGTATTTGCAAAAGTAACCCAAAAAAGAGAGAAAATAATGAGATCAGCATCCATACATTTTTGTACAAGAAATACAGAAATTTTTTTCTTACATTTAGTGAATTTCCTTCCTCACTACCTTCACTTGAACCTTCACTGCCACTGTCTTTTAAAGGATGGTAGAAGTGGTATCAATCCTCTTTATCCAAAGGGTATCAGTGGTATTTCTCTCTAAAGATTTACATAAGTCACATGAGTCACTTGATACATATGCTAAAGATTGCATAGTAGACAATAAACAATTAGAGCCACATACAACTGAATACAACATGACATTGTAGTAATGAATAACCCACCCTTGAAGAGAGAGATATGGTACTTTTTCAATGTAGAAAGTGGAAGTTGTTATTGGTCAATTTAGATCAATTGGTTCCACTACAACCTCATGAGATTGAGCTTGTGTTAAGGCTATGATAAGGAACACACATGTGTCTATGGTAGGATAGAGCATCTATGATCCCTTGGAAATGCTTTTCTAGTAGTAATGGTAGGATGTCATATTTATGTTCTGAAGCTTCTTTATCCAAAGTGTATCGATGACATTTCTCTCTTCACTAAAATCAAGGGTGCAGAAGATGATTTGCATCGTTTGGGTATACCACTCAATTTTATACCCAATGGATGCAAAGCAACCTTCTGCACCCCTTATTCTATTGAAGATAAAGAACATTGATCCCCTTTTGATAAAGAGTCTTCAAGAAAGATAGATGGTATATATCTTTCTACTTGAAAAGCATTCCCAAGGGAGAAAGAGATCACAAACTCAACAACTAATCGGTAACAATAATGAAAATAATGAATAAGTATGCCAACATAATGAATAGTGGGCAAAATTCATAAGGCATTGAAAACTAGTTTCGTAAGGCATTGAAAACTATTTTTGTAAAGAGATGCAAACTATGTAAAATATTGGTAAGGGGTGGAAGGATCAAGAAAGAACTCAAAAGTACAAGACCTAAGGGCCAAAACTAATGCCTCGGGGGCTCATCATAGATGGCCTATCCTACGTAACTCGCAGAGACATCGTAGTTCATGTTTAACTTTAAAACCAGTCTTTCAAAGGATGGTAGAAGTGGTATCAATCCTCTTTATCCAAATGGTATCAATGACATTTCTCTCTAAATATTTACATAAGTCACATGAGTCACATGATACATATGCTAAAGATTTCATAGTAGACAATAAACAATTAGAGCTACATACAACTGAATATAACATGACATGTTAGTAATGAATAACCCATGCTTGAAGAGAGAGATATGGTACTTTTTCAATGTAGAAAGTGGAAGTTGTTATTGGTCAATCTAGATCAATTGGGTCCATTACAACCTCATGAGATTGAGCTTGTGTTAAGCTATGATAAGGAACGCACACGTGTCTATGGTAGGATAGAGCATCTATGATCCCTTGAAAGTGTTTATTTAGTAGTAATGGTAGGGTGTCATATTCATATTCTGAAGCTTCTTTATCCAAAGGGTATCAACGACATTTCTCTCTTCACTAAAATCAAGGGTGCAGAAGATGCTTTGCATCGTTTGGGTATACCACTCAATTTCTATACCCAATGGATACAAAGAAACCTTCTGCACCCCTTATTCGATTGAAGATAAAGGACATTGATTCCCTTTTGATAAAGAGTCTTCAAGAAAGATAGATGGTATATGTTAGGAATAAGGTGTCTCAACCTTGTATATTTCCTTACATTTGATATTATTTATTTTGTATTTAATTTTTTGCAAATAATGTATTTAAGTTTGATATCCACTCTGTCATTTAGTTGAGTGGACCTTTTGTGTTTTCAATCCACTTGGAAGATGACAAGGATGATCAAACTTGGTCTAGGTGAATAGAGGTTATTTGCCAAATGTCAACACTTTGGACAATGTATAAGGTAATCATGATTGAAATGGTTATGACGGATTCCTATGACAATCATTAATATTTGTAAGAGCTAATTGTGAGAGATTTGATGACAGGTGAAGACATGCAAGACATGTGGCAATTGATTATGTTGAGTACTATACACTCTTCTGCAATTTTTGTACACTTTTCAAAAAAAAATTGGGGTTCCTATTTTTTTGGAGAATGGTAAAACCCTAATACGGTTATCTTTGAAAGTTTCCCTAAAAAGGGAAGCGCATGATATAAGTGTTTCTGGGTTGCAAATTGTAGAGTGAAGTTAGTGTATTGTTAGAATGTTGTTATGTTGCCAGATTTGTCTTCAAGTGTCGATTATCTCCTGAAAGAACTTGCATTGCAAGTGTATTGTAAACAGTAATAGTTTTGATTAATACATTGTGCGGGTTTTGGAGTGCTGGGGTTTTTGACCTAAAGGTTTTCCCCAGGGTAAATCATTGTGGCATTCTCATTTTTCTATGTATGCATGTTATTGTATTATCATTCTGTAATTGATAAGGGTTAAATTTGAATTTGCATAATCCTCTTCTCGGGAGTTTAGCATAGGGAACTATTTTTCGCACACTTAGTTTCCTTTCAGTATATACCCTACTGTTTCTACTTGACAAGCATTCCCAAAGGAGAAAGAGATCACAAACTCAACAACTAGTAGTGTGGCAAGATCAAGGAAGAACTCAAAAGTGCAAGACCTAAGGGCCAGACCTAATGCCTTGCGGGGCTCATCATAGATGGCCTTGCCTACGTAACTTGTAGAGACATCGTAGTTCAGGTTTAACTTTAAAACTAGTCTTTAAAGGATGGTAGAATTGGTTATGCAACCCCTTTCTATGGTAGAGTCCCAAGACAGTGTCTCCATTGGCTGCCACCCAATTAGGTGAACAAGGATGAGAACCTACTTAGATTCTACCTACAAATAAGTTAAAAAAAGGTAACTATAATAATTTTATTATTACAACATCGAGACATAAACATCAGTCATTGTAAAATAAGTTGCATATTAAATGAGAATCATTTCTTTTTTGACTTTTTATTTTTATCTACATCCCTATTATAATCTCGCAAAGGCATATCCATCTCGTCATCATCATTTCTTCTCACACCCATCTCGACATTGTCATTTCTTTTTGCCTATGCACGTGATCTTATTGTCCTTTGCAAAGGTGGGCCCTCTACGATAGCAAATAAAAGGGTCAAATTAAAAACATATCATAATTGGGGTTAATTTAAAAACATATTATCATAATTGTTACAAGCATTTCAATACTTTAAAAAATGTAAACGTGACACTCTTTACCTTGTGCAACCACATCTTCTTGACTGACGGCTTGAACCTCAACACACTCATCAGGAACCTCTATGTTTGTTGCAACTGCAATACCAATTTTTTTATTAATCCCAACACATTATAATTAAATTATTTTTACTAGACCAAATTCAATTTAAAATGTTTACTTGTATTAATAAATCAATAATCAAAATTTGAATAAAAAATATATACCTTGAGTAATACAATACACATCTGAATCGACACCTCTGTCATGCTCGGATGGTGTTTCAAGATCAGCAGACTGCATTCCAATGTAAGTAATTAGTGCATTTATCGACAATATATAAATATATAAATACAAGACAAATACTGAGAAATGTTAATCATTCAATTTAATACATATAAATATAATCACTTTAAAGTTTTAAACAAATATATTCACTTTATGTTGGAACTTAACATCCAATACAGTAATTGGTAAAGCATTCAACTTGAAATAAAAATCAATTGGCTTATTCACCTCTTTGACAGATCCACCAGAAGAAACTTGTGCACTCTTTGATCAGAATCATTCAACCACGACTGTATAGCCTTGTTTGTAGCCTATTTTATTGTCCTCTTCTAAAATCTTTTGTTTGAACTCCAAGCCCTACATTTTTATTGTAGTGAATTTCATAAAAACTAAATTGATTACAATTTATAAATATTTGTATACGGTTTTTCATTTACTATTACTTACAATTCATGCAGCAAGTTTTGAATATCCACCGAGCCGAGCTTGTGTTGGTCGTTCTTTTGTTTTCTTTCTTTTGTTGCCTTTGATGTGTCAGGCATCCTATGTGATGTTTGAAATATGTTAGATCACATAAGTACAGAGAGTAAATAGGACATAATTTCATTATTAATATTATCACGTACCTTCTATCCTTGGGTGATAATATTTGTCCATCATGTCTTGCGCGTCTCTCAATTGCATCCTTTTTAAGATTCTCCCACTCATTAATTGGAACATAGGGGGACCGCTCGTAATAAGGGTTGTGTTCAATTTGGGTCCTGTATTTGTCCCCAATATATTTCAAAGTTTTCCCCTCTTTCTCAAGGATCTTAAGTCTTTGAAAGGTGTTGGGTCCAAAAAGTGTTATCATAGAGTCAATGAGTTTATCCTTTAACACTTTATCTTCTGATTGTTACCTTTTAAGAAAAAAAACTGTTAGATTCATAAATGAAGTGAAGCTACCTTTTAATATACATGAAGAAATGGTTGAAAGATAATCTGATCTAGCAATGAAATCAAAATATGATACCATGTGCGTATGGTCAGCCCAAAAATGCACAAAAATTCATCATTAAGTTTTTCATAAAATATATTATTCCCTGCAAAATAATAACGGGATTATTAGTTATTGCAAGGGAGTGTACAGGGGATTAGTGCATTACATTGTGAGTAAAAGATTGTATAGTAAAAGACAAGATCAATCTTTAAAGTACCTGGAAGCTGGGCTACTCTCACAAGAAGTCCATCTTCAATGTTCACGAGCAATTGATCACACTTCTTTATTGTTCCTGTACATTCGACACAAGTACATCCAGGAATTTGGTCATCACCTCCTACATAAAATGAATCCAATATTACAAAATGTCCCCTAAGAAAGAATAGTTCAAGTGAAATAAATACATGATAAATGAGAGAGAAAAATATGAATCTACTTACCAATAATAGGTGTTTCCATCGCATCTATAGCCATGCTATGTGTTGCCGACATTGCAGCCGGCGGTACCTCTATGGTTCTGATCCTCATAGCAGGCGGCGTAGTGAACATAGGATCAATATTATGTGTTAAAAAATAAGATTGTTAGAGCTATTAAAAAAAAAATGTTCGAGAAAAACACAAGTGGAGGATAGAACATGCGATCTACTTGAATCGCCTAGTGAAGTATCTACATCTGGGGCATGACCCTTGAATGTTTGTAGCATCCTCTATAAAAATAACACATATGTATTTTAGTTAATGACAAAAATAAAAGAGTATATTATAAAAACCATTATTGAACTTTTGTTATAATTAAAAACTATATTGATACTTACTTTATAAGGCTGAACACGGTTAGCCAACTCATCCACTCTCATCAGCATTTTAGGAGTCTGAAGTTGAATACCTAACAATCAAGTTAACTCTCTCAAAATTGCACGAAGGATATTTTGTAGTGCAACCACAGGAGTAACGTTTGATGAAAAATCAATAAGGAATGGATCCTGGTCAACTTGCGGCTCCTCATGGACTACTTGTTCTTTTCCCTTTTTATGATCAACACTCATTTGTGAGAATAATATTATTAGAAAATTTATTTAAAAGCAATCCAAAATAGTAGTTAATAATAAAACATAACAAAGAATATGCATTAACATTTTTCTTGTATCTGCATTTGTACAACAACAATGAGTTTTACCTGTCAGGAAGAAGAAGTCCCATGAGAACCATCATTGTCATGCGTATGGTATGACTATTGATCGATACTATAGCCTTGTATTTAAAAAAGTATAAATCATTGAGACATGTTAAAACACATGTGTTCTTATGCCAAGTTACTTTGAATAAAAGACAATTATCAAAATGCTTCAATTAAAAGAAGAGATAGTTTTTTAAAATTTTAAACAATTTGAAATGGTGCATAGTGCGTACTACCTCGTCCATGATAGCGGGTTTTTTTTGTATCTATGCAATTCAAATTGTAATCAACAAGCAGCTCTTTTCCTCCATGTATTGATTTGATCGCACATAGAAATACATGATTTCCCTCACGCGCCTCAAATATGCAATTGGGTTGCTTCTTAGTTGACTCAGGTCGTGTACTGTTTACAAAACCTGCAATAATCCTTGATGCTTTTGGCCTTTCATCAACGTATATAGATACTATTTTACTTTGTTCACTGACTTTTTGTTGTATATAATTTGTCGTGAGTCCATACCTACACATACTTTTTTTATATCTAACAATCTACATCCAACTACTGTAATCATAACAAGGCCTGACATACTCCATCAATTCCACAATTTTGTTGTATGAGACCTTTATGACATCCATGGAAAATAGGCCAAAACCATGTAATGAAGATGGTGCTATGTGATATATCCTCTCTCTAACAAAAAAATTAGTGTTTATTGAAGGAAGTACATCGGGGACCCATAGTTTCTATAGATGTTTGTACCTAAAGGGCACCTCAGAGTCGCCTTTGATCTCATCATCATAAGAACATGACCCCCCTTGGGCAAAAAAAAATTCTGTGTGTTTATTGAATTTCTTTCTGATCTTTGAGCTTGATTCAATCTCCTTGATTCAGACATACTAAATGTCTCACTTTCTTCTTCCATTCCTACAGCTTCCTCGCTCGAGGAAGACAAATCTGACAAATACCTATTCACTGGTACCTGCACTTCATGAAATCAGAGAGATAGGTGGCAATGAGAGAGATATTTTACAAATGGTAAAAGACATTAACTAATCTCTATGGGGTGTATTTACTTATACGTGACAATCCATGAGACTGTGTGGGATGCCTGGCAAAAGATAATAGTTATATAATCAGACAAACATAGTTCACTCCATAGTTTTTATTACATCTTGTGAAGGACATTATACATTGTTAAAATTATCGATTTATACTTTCAGAATTAGCTTACTCCATTGCAGGGAACAAAGAGAATCCCTTATGATTTAACATCATTGGTGTGCAAGGAAATAGAAAATTATCAGAAGCAAATCTCATAAGATAGTATTTAGATTAAATGCATTGATATACAAAAATACCCTAAAAAATGATAAAGAAAGGTAATTTTATTAATCACGTTAGTAATTTGTGCATGTCTAAATATTGGTGTCTTTCAATTGATTTGATTCTAATCATGCCCACTACTAGAAATGAGAACAGTCTTAACTAGTGAGGTTGTTTAAGCATATAGATATTAAATACACTCATTGAGAATGAAATTCCTCTTAACAAAAGATCAAAGATATAAGTAGGACATATAAAACAAGGTGAATAAGAGCATTTAGATATTCATGCTAAAACCAAAATGCCATTAATATGAAACCCTAAGCATATTAGTGGAAAAAGTGCTGATTTCAACCCAAAACAATCGTTAAAACATGCCAAACATCTAGCATAATTGTATATTTCATTCATGTCATTGATATTCTTCTTCATCCATCTCATCATTGGGATCATTATCATTGACAACATCATCACCACCACTATCATCGTCATCATCATCATCAGTATCATTGTCATCATCGTCATCATCCTCCTCATCATCATCATGATCAATAGCAGCATCATCATCGTCTTCTTCTTCATATTATTTTTTGAATAACTCTCAATCGTGATCATCATCTACATCATCATCCACTTCTTCCTCTTCCTTGGTATCTTCTTCTATCATCACATTATACTTTATCGGCCTTCCTCTTGGATCATGTCTAACAAATGACCAACCTGGTTTATGTGGAATCTCCGAGTAAAATGCCTGCTCACACTGGCTTGGAAGAATATAGGGCTCTTCCCCAACTGGCTCAAACAACCTTGTATTAATCATTGGAAATCCACTATCATGTTCAATAACAATTCTATCAAGATCATTTTTATTGAGACGTAGTATGTACCATTTCACGACGAAGAGAACTAATTTGAAGGAATTAAAGACACAGTCCAGTATATCAAACCTTAGCATATGTGAAATTTCTATATTGGATAAACTATAATGACATATATGACAAACCTCAGCACACATGACATTGCTATGTTGGATAAACCATTCATAACCTTCAAATTCACCAACAACAATAAAGCAGAGAGAAGAGTAGATTGGGAGCATTCGTAAAGGGTCGTGTTCACCTTCTCAAGTAGAGGTATATCATGGACGATGTCAATTTTATCCTCATCATAATCATCATCATCATTGATCATGTCTGATATCAATCCATCTCCTATTTGTAACAACTTATCACTTCCAAAGTCCCCTCAAGGACTCACCTTCTAGGCTACCCAAAGTGCCCCTAGTGCTTCCCAAACACCATATCTTCACTCAAGACTTCAACCTTGATTTCAAATCCATAAATGATCTCCTTATGGCATATCTACCATGTTCCATCAACCCATTAAGTCTAGATAACCACTTCCTTACCCAACTCTAACATTTAGCCCTTAAAGCTAGTATCCCACACCAGTCACTATTTTGGACCCTTTTCTCCAACATTCCCCAAAAAACTAAGGAAACTAAAACATTATTTAGATACCCTTTTGGGATCTTTAAATCCTCCCCAAGATTTATTATTTACTCCTTTGGACCATACCCAAGGTCCAATACTCTTGTGACCCCCAAACTAGGCATAATTCTCCCCATTTACAAAGCAACCCCTAACTCCACTTACTCTCATGACTTCAAAGGATGAAACAGTACTTCTAGGGGTTAGGAAACAACATATTTCCAACTCTCCAAGGCTCTATCCTTTATCTATGGCCTTAGCCACTAAACCCTCACTTCTAGGATTACACACCTAGGGTCGGATTCATTTTTGTTAAAATGTGGAAGAATTTGGTATCATGATCTCCCACATTAACACACACCTCTCTTTGAAATGGCTATCCCACAATGGGTAATCACAAAAACCAGATTCATCCATGAAATAATTGAAGTCTAAAATTGAAGAACCTACTGAAATGAAATCAAGATCAAGATTAAAGAGCTATAGATCTACATAAGTGAACAAAAAAAAAAGACTACCAATGGTGAACTTCCACTAGTATATTGCAACAAGATAAAAAATTGGTAATGAAAAATATAGATCTCACACCAAAATAGGTTAAGTCTCATAAACATTTCTAAACTAAAGAAGATTGATTATGGGTCCAAAATGACATTGAAACTTCCTTTCAGTAGGATATTTACTACAACCAACGTTCTAATTTCATTTGTTAAACTAGTCTAAACTATCTTTCTCTCATCAGTATTGGAAGGGACATGTACATTGAACAAGATGAATTTTAATGATGCAAACTATTAAACTCTCTTTTCTTCCAATTAAAACTCAGATTTTTAAGGACATTTGGATGAAGCCAAAACATATACCAAAGTTTGAGGTCCTATTTTGCGTTATCATGGACATGAGGACATAGATTTTTACGGCTCCTATTTTGTTTGATATTGTTCATTCTTTGCTCCTAATTTATATTTTTTATTACCAGAAATTGAGTTTGGAAGAGAAAACACACACTGTCGTTCTATAGATAGATCTCAAAAAACAAGCAAACAATCCATCCAATGGGATAGCTACTCCAACTAATCCCAGACCCAGTTTGAATAAAAAAAAATCATTGATTATTAATCTAATCATTGGGTACTTTATGTGAGGTACTTTTACCCCATGAAGAAAGTTGATGGAAGCTATATATTGAATTTCAAACATCTATATTTGTTATAGAAAGATTAAGTGTTGTGCTATGCTTAAAATGAATGGTTGTGCACCAATGGCATCAATGCGTATTTGGGTAGATATTTTAAATATCGAAGGATGTATTGTAGATGAAGATGTATTTTGATTATGAACAATCACTATGTGTTTAAAATTTGTATGTATAAGCAGTGCTTGGGATATGTAAAGATTGTGAGGAACTCTCAGAACCAATTGTTTTATCAAAGCATTATGGAACACATTACTACATATCAGAATTAATGCAATGGATGCTTTTAAGATCTCCAAAAAAATCCATCCATTGCCATTGTAATGACTTCCCTATCTCCCTATGGTGGCATAGTAACATCATGAACTTAGTTTCAAGCTATGCTTGATTTATATTACTACTTCGCCTGCTTTCAATAAATGTCTATGGAGTGGTATTTCTATTATCAAATCCTCTCTATCTAGGTTGCTTATAACCATGTCTTTGCAAAGCATTGGGGATAATGTACTCAATCATAAACCTTTATTTTACATGTCCAAATCCATTCACAAATAGGAAAAGGAAAACTCATGGTCAGGGGATTCTGCCACTCTCCAATGCTTCACATGATTGATAACCATTGCATTTGCTACTCTAAGTCCAGTAGAGGCCATGGATGCGAAGCACAAAACCAAACCCCTTTATTTATTTCTATATGTATATCTTTTTATGCTAAAAATCCTATCGTTATTTATATTATATAAAATGTATAGATGTATAGTAATCGTGTCTGTATATATACAATGTATAGATGTCCTCAAGCCTATATATTGTGCATATATGCACTCACTTTTATGAAGCCAAATATATGTATATATGTAGACACAATGGGTCTGATATTAATAATATACATACAGAGATGCCTAATACAGAACAATATATGAAAATCAAATGGTTTCTTATAACTGCAGATTTGCAAAATTTTAGGGATTCTATACTTATTTATAAACCTCAACTTTCACTTGGTAAGCCCATTTAAAATATTGTATTATTAAAGACTTGCAAGCTTATTTTTTAAAATTTAACAATACCTCCTCTAAAATGCATACATACACAAAACTAGTGAATAGTAATCGAATATATGTTTGACCCTTCAAGTTCTTGCATAGGTTACATTCAGCAACCACAAAGATCTCAATTATTAATCCTATGGCAAAATGATAAATTAAAATGTCCAACAACCACAAAGATTTAAGATTTGGGGGTTTTCCAAATCAAGCTAAAGAAAATGATAAATTACAAAACAAATAAAGAAGAACTGGAATTCATAGTAGGTGGGTATTGGATATTTTTACTCACCTTGCGATGAAGCTGAGAACTGGTTTCTCACCTTCAAAAATTGAAAAACATGTTACCTAGATCAACAAAAATGTGTATGAGGTTATTCAAATTGAAAAATACAGTTCGGACAACCGTCAATGTATAAAGGGTACGCAAACAATCTTAGCGGTAAAATGGTTAACAAACCTCAGATATAGTAAAAGTTGGGAATCAAAAATTGTAAAATAGGATGTGTCCTAAAACTCATGAATAAGCAATAAAGGTAAGTAGCATGGTGTGCTCTAAATCATGGGTGACATATCCTCAGCAAGCAGCTGAGTGGTTGTGTTACCAGGAAAAAGCAAGCTCATCATTAGGGCCCTCTTCTGCTCACATGCACAACTTGATCACAAATGAGACTTTATTTTGATTTTTATTTTGTTTATAATCAAGAGGGTGTCACAATTATGATGGTATCATTCCTAATATGATAGTATTGGGGGCACTTGAAAAAAAAACACAAAAATCACACACAAATGGTAGCGCCATCACAAATTGGCGTCAAAATTTGACCCCAAATGTTGTAGTGAAAGTGTTGTGGAGGGACTTGTATGCAGTACCATAGAAAGTTATTTTAGTTTGTCTGATGTTCTTGGTGAAGGCTTTGGAGTATGTGTACCTATATCCTGCTGCTCGATGTCTGCCTGTTGGTTGGGAGTGGATGTCTCCACATCAACTTTAGCCTTATCTACAGCATCTCCTTCGGTATCCTTAGGAGTGGTATCACTTTTCTTTTCTTTTTCACCTTTTTCTTTTAATTCTCCTCCTATTTCTTTTTGTTCTTCATTGGTTTCTTTTTTCTCTCCATCTTTATTCTTCTCTTCAGATGTGTTTTTTGGTTCCTCTTCACCCTTATCCTTGAGTATGCTTGCATCCTTGTCAGGTGATTTCTCCTTTTTCTGAGATAATATTTATAGCTTGTATCAATAGTGATATTTCTCCCAGTATATCTACTTGAGTAGCATCTGTTATTGTGTCCTTTTCCTTGGTTTGGTCTGGGGCAATAGTGAAAACTTCATCTTTCTTTACCTCATATGCAGGATCTTCTCTGGTAATATCAATGATAGTATTATCGGTGAATGTTTCATTTGTAGTATCCATATCCTTGTTAGCTTCCGTGTTCAATTCTTCTTCATTAACATCCTCACCATAATTTATAATAACATGTATTGGGCTAGGTTTACCCTATTCTTCTTCTTTGTGAGGTTCCTAGGTGAGAGCTAATAGTGGCTTGGGGCTTGTGTCCTTTTTAGGTACATCAAGTATTTGTCTCCAAGTATCCTCACTTTTTCTGTCAAGCTCAATTAGATTTCCCTATAGCACTTTTTAGGATCTTAATTTTTGTGAGAACCTTTTGGAATGTAACTTCATCATTTCTTCAATCTCCTCCATCTTAGATTTGGGTGGCATAATAGAAACTAGGGCTCTTTCCCTTATTTGTTTCTCTTCCTTCAGTGCATATGTCCACCTTGCTGAAATTATGTCTAGAAGTTCTTTAGGCATTTTACCTTCGAACTATATTTGTACATATTTGAATAAACACATTGTTATGATGATTTCCTCCTCTAACTTATTCTGGTCCTTGGGATCCAGTGTTAGTCATTCTATGATCTTAGGGTCTGTTATTGAACCTGCCTTGATTATTGATGCACATACCTCATCAATTGTGGTAGGGAACTTATTCTTAATTGGTTGTTCCTCTTTTTTGGTGTCCTCTATGTCTTCCTTAGTTCTGATGAATTTTTTTCTTTTTGATGGTGCCTGTTTCCCAGTTTGAGGCTTTCTCTTGTAAGTCCTCACTTGTCCTTTCTTTACCAGTGATGCACTTTGTATCTTTATTTTTCTGACTTCTAGTCCTTGATGCAACAATATTCCTTGGTTTCTTTGCTAGTGGTGGTGGTGGTGCATCAGACTCTATAGATTAAGAGTCACTCAATTCTTCTTCTTCACCAATAGGTGATTGTCCCTTGGTGTCATCCTTTTGTTCAAACTCTTCATCATTTACTGACAACTTTTTCTTCAGTTTCTTTACCGTTTTCTCTTTCTTTCTATCAATTTTATTCACAACTAAGCTTTTTTTAATTCTTTCCTTGGCTTCCTCATAGGTTCTAAACCTAGGTTGTGACTTATCTAGTGGTTTGTTTATCAATGCTTCAATAGTATTGGTGGCTTGATCTATATTGACCTCATAGTCAAGTGGCGCTAACCATGTTGTCCTTAGTATAACTAGTTTGATAAATGTGTTATTGGTGTCCACCATAAAACAAATATCAGCCTTATACTTTTCTAAAAAAATTTTTGGTATCCTCATTCTTTTCTGCATTCTTTCCTTAAATCCAATTAATTGTCATCCATAACTGATACAAAGTTGTCACCTAGTGACTTGATGAATTCACTAATTTGAATGGTCACTGGTTGGGTAGTATCCTAGTTAACATTACCTATAGATGGAAAGAAGTTTTGGAAATAGAAAAATGTATACATTAAAAGTGATCCAAACTTACATGAGTTGGACTTTTTAGACCTGATTGTCCCCATGTTTTCATCTAACTACTTCAGTAGAAGCTCAAATAAATCTAATTGTAGACCCCTCTTTACAATCTTGTAAGCACTGTCAACTACTCCACATGCTATGTTATTTAACCTATTGGATCGGTATATCTTGTAACCTAGTACACATGCACCAAACTTGAGTTTTGGATCAGTGATGGTGTTAACCTTCAATCCTTTGTTATCCCATACTGCACCTGCCATCTTCTTTATCTCAGGATGAGAAGGATGTTTGAGAGCCTTGGCCTTGTCGGTTATAGGATAACTGGTCACATTGTGTATCACATATCTAGTGATCAGTTTTGGATCATCTAGCCACATCTTTTGGTCGTGCACTACCCGAATCCATGTGGTTTTAAACTCCCTTAGGAATATTAGGGTATTTGTAAGCCCTTTGACCTTGATGTGTTTGTGTTCCTCCTTGATGGTTTTGCCGATACAAAGCTTCTTCTAAGCTTGATCAACTTCAAGATCTCCTATCTCAGCAATCTTGCAATGTATGTAGGCTCATACATCCTCAATCAGTAAAACCCTAGGTGGAATTTTGGAGAATGCATCAGTGTCATCGGGTTGCGAAGCAACCTCTGGATAGATTTTATACTTAGGTTCTTCACAAGTGGAGGTCTTGATCAGATCAACCTTCTTTTCTTTGGCATTCTTGATCTTGGAAACCCTTGAAGTGGTTTCCATCATTTCTGAGAAATTAGGGCTCTTTCTGAAAAACAAATAGTGAGCTCGGTGATTCTAGTTACTTACTTTAACCTTTTGTAGCTTCTATTTGTTTAGAATCTAAATGGTGTGAATCTACTTGGAGATCTCTGCAATCTAGTCTCTTTGTTTTTCTCTTTCTCTGCTCTTTAATCGCTTTGTGAATAATGAGCTCATCTGTCACCCTATTTATAGATGATGCTCTAAGTGGCACAATTAATGCTCTACCCAATTTTAGGGTGTCGAAGATGGAGTTGCTTGGGTATCACACAAACTTTTGGCTCGGGGTAAGTGATAACTTACTTGACCTTTCATAGGTTTACAGACGATGCTTGGTAAGTGATGAAGTCTTCAATGAATTTTACATGATTACCGATGAGTTTTGGGTTACATTGATTAACTTGATTTTCACATGTACACGTGTGATTCTTGCTATGTTTTGACAACTTAGCTTTTGTATGTTAACCAATTCTTTTTGGCATCCATTAACCGATGAGATTGAATTCATAGAATCATAACAAGTAATACCATAGTGCATCTTTAATCATGTTTGATTGGCATTTTAACTATGTATAATGGAACTGATGTAAAGAATAACTTAGTATAGTGCAGTTCCATACTTGTTCATCTTAGGTGGGGGGTGGTGTTGTCACCAGATCCATTGGATAAGGTGTCACCAATTGCTTTGCTTGGTCTAGCATCATCAATGTTTGTAGCTTTCCTCCACATTTTGTTTCCTATCTTCCTGATGTCTTCAATGGTGTTACCATTTGTAAAGGTCCTTGTCCTGTAACTTGGTCTCTGCAGTCCTTGCTTAGATGACCAACTTTATGATAGTGTAAACATGTCATTCTGGGGTTAGTCCAACTCCTAGACTTTCTCATCCATTTTCTCATGCATTTTTCTATTATGTGTCCATATCTACCAAATATTGTGCAGTTTTTCCATGTATTATAAACCCAAACATATGAGTTATCGACTCTTTTCACTTGATAAGAAGTTTCATTTTCTTTAGGTTTCCATACTTTCCTTTTCTTCTTCCTGCATTCAAGAAGTGTGTGCCCATGCATTTTTAAAGTAGGACAATATTTTTCCATGTAGGTTTCCTTCTTTGGTTTTTTCACCTCATATTTATATTCATATGCTTTATGTCCTTTCCTATTACATTTAGAGAAAATTCCTATAAGTGAAGGTGTGGATTTAGGAATACCTTTTATTTTGTTCTTGCAAATATTTGATGTGTGGCCTGGTTTTCCAAAGTGATTGCATGTCTTCTTTCTTGGTATAGGATTTATGTAGACATTCTTTGGATCATCTTGGTATGGTGATTCTCCATTCTTATTATACCCTAGTTCGGTATTGTTGTTGACTCTTCTTTGTCCATCCAGAAAATCATCCATCCTTTTGGTGCTTTCTTCAGCTCTCTTAATCATGTCATTGTATTGTTGTTGAATTCTCACTTAATTTTTTAATCTTTCATTTGCTTCTCTTAGCTCACCAATAGCTTCTAACTTTCTATTTAGTTCTATGTTCATTCGATTTGTCTCCTGACTCATAAGAATAATTTGATTGGTGATCTCATGATGATGTTCATTAAGTCTTTGTATTTCCAACTCTTTCTCTTTTATCTTTTCAGTGATCTTCCTCCTGTTATCAATAGCTAATGTTCTTTCTTGCTCAGCTTGTCTAGCATTATTCATAACCTCAATCATTCTTACCATCTGTATCTCTTGACTGATTTGCAGTGATTTCACTTGTCTAGCTAGATGTTGATTGGTTTCATTTAGACTTGTAATGCTTCCTTCAGATATGTCTGATGTATTGCAAGATGTAGATCTTGAAGCCTCAAATAAATTAGGTATCTCTTCCTCATGATAATCTATTTCATTACAACAAGATGCCATAACCATTCTTTCATCCAGTAGCTATCTCATCTTGACTCTACCTTCTTTATATTTCTCATAGAAGATCTGTATCTCTAAATTCTGATTCTCAATACTCTTGTCTAGCTTATACCTTTCCATTGTATGATCTTTACTCTTAAGTCTTTTAAAATTTTCCAAATAAGAGATCTAGGTCTGATACCAATTTTTGGAAATAATGGAATGGTGTGTATTGAGAGGGGACGGGTGAATCAGTACCCTTAAAACTTTTATCACCTAACCTTAATCCTTTTAGTAATCAATTGTATTACCAACCATATATGTTATTCTATCTTTGTGTATGTTATATAAAATCATATAAACTCAATTAACATGTAAAACAATCATAGAAACATTCATGAAATGTAATTACACGTGACACAAGATTTGGTAACATAGAAACCCACTGTTAGAAGGTAAAAACTATTGTGGGCATGGAACCCAAAAAGCTTCACTATCTACAGAATGGAAAGGGTCGGTTAAGGCTTACAATTTTGATCACTTCTAATGATCTACCCTGTCAATAGTATCATGTAGAGATTGGTTAAGGTCTACTCTATTAAGAGCTTTAGCAACACTATTTAGGGTGCACTCGATTAAGAGATTTACAAAGGATTGTTAAATCCACCTTCTCAAGGATTTCTTCTATTTACTACACTTGTTAGAATGTACTCAAAAATATTCATTGACTTGAGTATATGCAATCTAGAATTGATGATTATAGATCCAATAAAAATTACATGTATATTTGTCACCTATAGTGATTGATCAATACCTCTGTTATGCTCGGTAGCCTTGAGTCTGGTTCTTGATAACCTGTTTCATCTTTTGTTGTTCTTCTGCATAAAACTCTCAGTTTGATCCATAGATGTGCTTCTCAGCTATAATCGTCATCACACACATGTGTTCTGATTTATTACATATCTATTTATACAATGAGGTTGACCTAAATGAGTTTCATGTATTACAATGATAACTCTATGGTGAAAGGTTTACAACTTGACCTTGATCTCCTAGTTTGCATGTTTCTAATTAGTTAGAATGATTAAAACAATTATAATTACATTGCTTGTCCCTCAAGAAATGGAAATAAAGCTAATTAAAAGATCTAAATACAAAACACAAGTGTTTAGCTGACGTGGAAGTCAGATCCACATTTCTCAGAATTATAACTGTCTCTTGGTAGACTAGTGTTTGGGTTGCTCTGTAGTCTGTCGGGTTCCTCTGGTATTTTTTCTATCAAGTTACATTGTAACATGCTTGTCGAGTTCCACTATCGGGTTACTCTATCAGGTTTTCTCTGTCGGGTTCCACTTGTAACATTATTGGGTAGCACTAGTAAATTGTGTCGTCGGGTTCCCTTGTGAACTTGTTTGTTGGGTTGCACTAAACCCGTCTTTCAGTGTTGGTTATACCGACAGTTTCAAAACTATTATCCTTTGCATACTAATGTCAAAATATGTCTTCATTTGGTTTATACTTTGTTATTGTTTAATGGAGCTCCAAAAAAGAATTATCTTGCTTTAAAATAACAGAAATAAAATGTAATGGCATAGTGAATTGTTCATGTTGATTTATTCATTGTGACTTTCTAAAAAATATTCCATTACCATATTTTGATGTCGTGGGCATTTTGGCAAAATATTAAAAATATTTCTTTTGAATCAAAATAATTCTTTGACGTTCAATCAAAAAATTTCTACAAGTATAAATAGAAAGATAATTACCTTGTTGCAAGATCTTTTGTTGTATAACAGTTTCAACGGTTGGAGTTAATGATCAATGTTTTTTTATGGTAGTGTCTATGGCTACATGTATAAAGGTAAGTTTAGTTGTTTGGAGTTTTGGGTTTTAGAGGGTTGATCATGTAGGGAATTATTATAGCTTGTGAGTCATGACATTATAAATATCTTGATTGTGTAGGAGATCAATCTATGTGCATGTTGGCATTTTCCCAATATGATACAGTTTTCTAAAAAATGTAGTGTACTACTATAATGTTTTATCTGTGCATGAACTTTACCATTGTATACATCTTCGCTCTAAGGAATTATTGCCATTGTCAGAATGCCTTCCCAATAATTTTTTTTCTCTTCAAGAGCATTGGGGTTTCACAGGATGTTTTAATGGACCAGAAAAGGGACATAAAATGGTGGTTAATCTTTAGTAAGGCTATGGATCTGATATATAACCTCCAAAATTTCTCTCCAAATATCATTGTTCCATTTTGGCGAACTGGTTTGAATACACTTAGCTGATGCACAGTTGGGACTATAGTTTGTAGATTTATCTCAAGTTTGTTAATAGCCTTGGTAAGTAGTGCAATTTGATCAATGATGCTCAAGTCAAATCATTGATAGCTATGCCAGGAAAAAAATTTCTCTAGGATCTCTTTGGTGTCTTCTAATACTTGTGCATTTTTGTGTTCTTGCCTTAACTTGTCCTGTGTTGCTTTCCTGGTGCATATTTCACCATATTTCTTCAACGTTTCTAGATCAAGTGTTCGTGGATCCCATGCTGGAATCTCTATGATTTCATCTAAGGTTATTGCATCCTTACTTCCTTTCTTCTTCTTCTTTTTCTTTCCTTAAACACTGGATGAAGGAGATAAAGTTAATGCTAATTGAGCCCTGTGCTCAGGGTCAGGCTTTACTGGCTAAGTATATGGTGTGATGACTTGGTGAGGGGTCTTGGTAACTAACTTTGTATGGGTAGTAGAAGTATCTACTATATTATATGTGTTATATGTATGACCTTCACCTTTTATTTTTCCACAAGTGGTATCTTTTTGTGCATCACCTTGGGTAGTTTCACCACTATGCTCAATCTATGTACCTTGCTTATCACCCTTATCTTTAGTTGTATCAGTGGCCTGTTTGGGTGCTTTTGTTGTGCTTCACTTTCAATCTCAATGGATTTTACAAACATAGGTGACTAGCTTGGTACATTAGCTTGGGTGACCTCTGTTGTGTCTTGTTCATTCATGGTCTCGGTTTCTCTAACTAACTCATCTTCCTTAGCTTTATCATCAGATCACCTTCAGTGATGTTATTTACTATGATCTCTGGGTGACTCATATTAGTCAATAGTTGAGGAATTCCATCTAATACATTGTCAACATCTACATCATCAACATCTATTGATTCTATTCTTTGTCAATCTTCCTTAGTGTCAACTTTTGATGCGATGTCTATTTCTTCCTCAGTACCTCTGATTTCCTTTATGGCGTTCAGTAGTTTATTCCATATTTGTGTTCTCTCAATATATAATTCCTTTAGATTTCCTTATAGAATATTTAGTGCCCGTGCCTTGTTAGGAAATTGTTTGGTATATTGCTTCATTATATCATTTATCTACTCAATTGTGTAATCAGCTTTAATAAGAGTAAGAGCTTCTTCTCTCATTTGTTTCTCATTTTGAAGTGCATAGGTCCATCTTGTTGATAAATTATCATACAATTCAGATGGAAAGTAGGTATAAAATTCAACTGGAACTTTTTTAAAGTTGATCATCATACCTATAATTGCTTCTTCTAGTTTTTCATTGTTCTTAGTAGTCAGATCACAATATGCATGCATCTTTGGATTTCGTAGTCTTTCGGTTGTGATGATTGCTTCTAGAATTTCATCAATAGTCTTAGATATCTTATTTTGTACAACCTTTAATTGATCTATGTTTTTATCAGAATCATCCTTGTCATATTTTTTCCTTACATATCTCTTCCTTTTCCTTGGTGCTGGATTCTCGGTAGTACCCTTCTATTTTCTTGTTTGGTAAGTGAGTTGTGGTGAGGGCCTTGTTATTTTTTCTACACCCTTCTTCAAAGGTGGTGAGTCCACAGTCACTGATTGTGATCTAGTCTATGATGGAGACTCAGTCTTCCCCTTTTGGCCTTAGGTGCCTTATCTTGTGTTTCATCAGAATTAGTGGCATCAACATCATGTTCGGGTTCATCATCTTGACTGACTGAAGTCTGCTCCCCAGTTTCATCAATAGACTTGTCTAATTCTTCATCTGTGATAGAAAATTTTCTCTTCAAAGTCTTCACAATTTTTTTATTTTTCATGCTCATCTTTTGAACTTGTAGACCAATAGTGATTCGGGTCTTGGCTTAATCAAATGTGCCAAATCTCATTGTATATTTATTAACAGGTTCATTCAATAATTTTTCAATAGCTTCAGAGGCGATATTAATATCTAACTCATAATCTAATGGAGGTAGGGATGTTTTCCTTGGTTGAGCTCCCTTGATTAGAGTTGTATTAGTGTCAACTAAAAACATATTTCATCTTTGTATTTTTCCACTAATTGCTGAGGAATTCTAGATCTCTTTTCCATTCTTTCTTTAAACTTAGCAAAATGTTCATTCATAACTAGCTCAGAGTTATTTCCTATACTTGTAATGAAATCATTGATTTGCATAGTAACTGGTCGGTTTGACTTCCATTTTACTTTACAAACAGATGGAAAGATTTTCTACAAGTAGAAAAATGTGCATAGTAGTAGTGAACCAAAATTACATGTATTTGATCATGTTGATCTAATGATTCTCATGTTTTCTTCAAATTGCTTTTGTAATAGCTTTGATAGGTCATATTGTACTCCTTTCTTGATAATTTCATATGCTATATCAATAGCTCTGCAAGCAATGTTATTTAGTCTACTAGAATGGAATATCTTGTAGCCAATGACATAAGCTCCAAATCTTAGTTCAGGATCACCAATGCAATTGATCTTCAGACCTCTACTGTCCCATTTGACTCCTATTAGCTTCTCTATTTTGGTTCTCAGAGGGTGCCTGAGGGATTTTGATTTATCACATATTGGATACCTTATCATGATGTGAATAAAATCCTTGGTTGTCTTCTTGGGCTCATCCAACCATAGCTTTCCCTCATGTACATGGCTCAGAATAATGCGGATCCACTCAGTCTTAAATACATTCAGGCAATTTAGGGCATCGGTTAACCCTTTAACCTCCAAATATTTGTGATCTTCTTTCAATTTCCTATTTGTGCATAGTGATTGATAAGTGGAAATAAGTTCAAAGTCTTTGACTCCACCTATTTTGCAGTGAATGTAGGCACACACATCTTGGACTAACAAAACCCTAGGTGGGATAGAAGAAAATGAGCCTTTTTCATCTGGTTGGGCTACAACCTATGGCTAGAACTTGTAGTTGGGCTCAGTGCAAGTGGAGTTCTTCACTAAAAAAATCTTTTTATCCTTCTCCATCTTTTCTTTCATGGTTTGAGATGTAGATGCCATGATTTCTAGTTTTAGTGCTTGCAAGAACGGTGTTCAAATAACTTGGGAATAATAGAATGCATACTGAGTAACCTCTATTGTTCTCAGAATGTGCTTAAATCTCTGTAGAATGCTTGAAAATGCTCTGCTATAATTTTTCTCTCTTTTCTTTGTTTTGTTCTATGATTGTGGTGTGAACAAATGACTTCACGTCAATCAAATTTATAGAAAATGAGTTAGGGCGATGCAATAAATGTTTTTCACCAACCACTCAGTGACCAAAACATCATGCTTGGTTAACACTGACAATACTTCATCTCAGTGAATGTAACAAATGCTTGGTTTCCATAGCAACTTGGTTGTCTCTTCACATGTTTACTGACTGAGAGATCTAACTTGGTACATATTAACCAATTCAACTAAATCATAGTAATAGAAAATATAATACCATATAGTGCATCTTGATTCATGCTAATTTTTCATTTGTGCATTGAACATAGGAACTGATGTAAGATATAGCTTTACAAAACACAGTTCCTTTCTTGTATTGCTTAGATGGAGACGGTGGAGCCACCTAATCCATTAGATGAGGTGTCACCAACTCTTGTGCTTGGTCCTACATTATCATTTGATTCTCTCCTCCACATTTGATTTTTGATCCTTACAATTTCATCAATTGTATTTCCATTTCCATAAGTACTTATTAGGTCTGCACAATCTTTGCTTAAGTGACTAAATTTATGACAATGAGAACATGCCATTATACAAGAGTTTGACCAATTCCTATACTTGGTTTTCTATTGTCTCATACATTTTTATGCAATATGTCTATATTTACCACATGTACAACTAATCCAAGTGTTATAATCCCATGCATAAGCATTACCTTGTCTTTTCGGTTGATTTACCTTTTCTTGTCCTTTAGGTTTCCAGATTTTCTTTGTGTTTTTCCTGCATGCTTGTGATGTATGACCATGCATGTTGCAATTTTTTTAGTATTTATCCATGTATGGTTTCTTTTATGGTTTGTTCGACTTTGATCTACACTCATGTGCCTAATGTCCATATTTATTACAATTATAGAAAATACAATTAAATTTTGGAGGGTTTCTAGGAATAACTTTTGCTTTGCTTCTACAAACATTTGATGTATGGCCTAGTTTTCCATAGTGATGGAAAGAGGGATTCCTAGGCTTCAGGCTTGAGTATACATTCCTTTGTTCAGCTTGATTTGATGATTCTCCTTGCTTAGTATACCCTAATCTGGTATTGTTGTTAAGCTTCTTTGATAGTTCATAAATTTATCCATTCTCTTAGTACTTTCTTCAAATCTCTTAATCACTTCATTATGTTGTAGAATCTTTAATTCATTTCTCAATTTTTCATTTTCTTCTTTCAATACACCAATATTTTCTATTCTTCTTACAAGTTCAGTATTCACTCAGTTTGCTTCATGCTTCAAAGAAACCACTTGATTGATGATCTTAAAGTAATGTTTAGTTAGTCTCAATATCTCAGATAATTTTTCTTGTAAATTTTTAGTCATCTGTCTTCTATCATCAACAACCATGTTTCCATCTTGTTCAGATTTCTTTGCATCATTCAAGACTTCAACCATTCTAACCATTAGTGTATCTTGAATGATCTGCAATGATTTCACTTATTCAATAAGTTGTTGATTGATCTCAAATAGATTTGATATGATTCCTTCAGATGCTTCAGATATGCTACTAGATTTAGATCCAGATGAGTCAAATGCATCATGAATATCTTCTTCATGATAATCAATCTCATGACAGTGAAGTGCCATGTCCTTTCTCTTAATCAACATCTCCCTGAGTTTCTCTTTGGCTTCCTTGTATTGTTCAACATAGATCTGCAACTATAACTTCTGATTTTCAATAGTTTTATCAAGTGTATACCTTTCCACTCTAAGATGTTTTCTCTTCAGTGATTAAACCATCAAAAAAAGAGAAATATCTCTGATACCAATTGTTGGGATAATGAAAAGGGTGTGTACTGAGAGGGGAGGGGTGAATCCGTACCCTTAAAAAATTTTAATCAATTCTTTGTAACCACTGTTCTGAATTAACTGACTAAGTAGATTTCATACACCAAAGATATCTAGTATCACTTCTAAAATGTAAATGCATGTAAAGTAAACAATACACATAAATGAAATTAAATACTCATGACACTAGTATTCTGGTATTATAGAAAAACCCTGTTAGAAGGTAAAAACCGCAATGGGGATGAGAACCACAA
This sequence comes from Thuja plicata, assembly GCA_018584345.1. Lineage (NCBI taxonomy): Eukaryota > Viridiplantae > Streptophyta > Pinopsida > Cupressales > Cupressaceae > Thuja > Thuja plicata. The sequence continues at coordinate 3,162,690 of MU227760.1, forward strand.
AAATTTACTACTGCGATAAATAAAGTAGCATGTTAAAGCTTACAAAGAATGATCACTTATGATGATCTTACCTTGTTAGAAGTAACAATGATATCGATTAGATCTACCTCGTGTGATGATTTTGCAACACAAGATATGTGTGCACTCGGTTAAGAGATTTACAAAGACGGTTAAGTCTACTCTATTAAGAGATATAGGGGTCTATTACCATTGTTAGAGAGTAAGAAAATTTGGATCTGAAACATATACAATCTCAATATTGTTGATAGATATCCATTAAGTGCACTCAAAACATATCACCTCAATGTGAATGATAATACCTTGTACTATGTTCTACTCAATAGCCTTGCTTCTATTCTAAAACTGATTTCTGCAATGTAGTCTCTGTCCTTGAAATCCCTTGTCTAATCTCTGATGTATGTAGTATGGTAGTTACTTGATTATTTCTTGATCAACATACATTACAAAATTTGACATCGATACATTTATACATCAAACTTTATGATCTAATTAGTGTTTCACAATTACATCCCTACCCTAAGATCAACGGTATGGATAATTTACCTTGATCATCTAACATAGGAGAAATAAACAATTAATGTTGTATATCTGTAATTAATGTTCTTATTGATCTTGTAAACCATTATCTAGGTTGGCAAAAATGTTGTTACATAGAATAATGTTCCAAAACAAACTTTTATTTAGCCTTTGGTCCACTTGGTTATTGTTGTCTCTTGGTGCTTGGTGTAGTCTGTGTATGTCAATGTTGTTTACTGCTCAGTGTAGTATGTTGGCTCGGGTATCACTGTACTTGGTTAACTCTGGGCGTGATTAGTGCTCTCAGTTAACTTTTTACTTTGGTGAATATACCATCTATCCTATTTGTTACTCTGTTACTAATTTTCCATGTTGAGTGCTTGAATACTAATGAAAACTTCAATGCTCAATTGGAGTAACAATGTGTCCCTTGTTCTTTACAATAGTACTAGATAAATGAAAGATAACCAACTTTACAAGCAAGAGGATGGCGGTTCAACTCCATTGTGCCCTAAATGACTAAATATATGAGTAAATTAAGGACTAAATATATGACTAAATTAATCACTGAATATACAAGTGTATTAATGACTAAATTAATGACTAAATAAATCTCTAGCATGACTAAATCAACGACTAAATCAATGACTAAATAAATGACCAAATAAAAGACCAAATAAATCACCAAATAAATGACTCAATAGATGAATAAAATAGTTTAGTCATAAATTTAGTCACGAGACAAATGATCAACAATAAACTACTAATGGTCACATGACAAAAAAATTTCATTTATATGCATTTTTAGTAGTTCATTTAGTCATGTGTGTGTGTGTGTGTGTGTGTGTGTGTGTGTGTGTGTGTGTTGGAGATTTTATTATGTTCAATTGTTTGATTGTATGTTTTTAATTGATGACAACATATAATACACATTAGTAATTTTGTATGTACTTATCAGAATGCTGACATGAAGACTTGCGTGGTTAGATACATTTTGTTGACATGTTTATTATATTATGTTCATACATGCAGATTCAGATATGATGTTTCAATCAAGTTGTGTAATTTTGTTATTGGCAGTTATAGTTCTAGAAGTGTATCTGTACAGAGCTGACGTATTTGACATGTTTCTTGAGTTGCGCCTATCATATTATATCAAGATCATGTTGTTTGAGTTGATTTGGTGAATCCAACTTAGTTAAGCATCACGTCTATTCAGTTTATACTTGCGTGGTTGTAATTATGCTTGCGTGCTTAGTAGAGCTGACAAGGATGTTATGAAGAGTTGTCTTATAGGTCCCGTGATCTCATACTTTGAGATAGATACTTATAGAAACTCAATTATGATACGCTAAGTGTGAATGATACAAAAAGTGATAGAAGATGTACAGAGCAGAATATCAGATGTGGTTCATTCATCAAGAGTCTATGTGAAGAAGAAGTGAAAGATTGTAATACACTGGAACTGATCAAGATAGTAGGTCTACTCTATAGTTCATCATCAGATATAGTGCATATCTGTTATACAGAAGGTTGTAGTCCTCACCATTAAGCAGTGAGATTTTGGACAATGGGTCTACCACCCCTAACAAGGTTACTTGTAAAAGACTCCTAACAAGGTCTGACCCTTAACCAGGTCACTATACTTATTGCATTGTAAAGTAAAACTCCTAGCATGGTTGAAATATCTTGTAACAAGGATCACTATAAACAAGTATAGTTCATTGTGGGTGCTAATTCCCACCGGGGTTTTTACCATTTGGTTTCCTCGTAATCAAATTGTGTGTTGTGTACTGTGTTATCTGATTAAGCATTTACTTTGTTGTATTCTAAAGTTAAAGAAGAAAAAGAATTAAAGTTATGGATAACTAATTCACCCCCCCCTCTCAGTTATCCTTTGGGACTATTCTAACAATTGGTATTAGAGCCAAGTGACTTGGAGAAGAAGACTAACATCTTAAGGTAGATCAGATGTCTTACGTCAGAAAAGAAAGCCCTAAGTTTAATGGAGAAAATTATCTGGATTGGAATAACAAAATGATAACACATATACAGTGTTTTGGCTTTGAGATCTTTGAAATTGCTACACAAGAAGTTGTAATTCCATCTCTGAAAGACCTTGCAAAATATGATAATACTAGTAGACAAAAGGAAACATTTACCAATAATGCTATTGCTAAAGAAGCCCTAATCAGCGCCTTATCTGATAGTGAATTTTCTGAGATCAAGAAAATTGATAGAGCATATACCATATGGAAGTATTTAGAAGATATGTTTGAAGGAGATATTAAAGCAAAGAATGCATGTAGGAAGACATGGAAAAAGAAATACAAAAATCTTGAGATGTTACCTGAAGAGAACATAAGAACTTACAATCAAAGGATAAATGAAGCAGTCTCTGGAATCAGAAACAATGGTGGAGAAATATTAGAAGAAGACATAATGGATATGTTTCTAACCACTTTAACATCAAAATATGAAAACAAGATAAGTATTCTAGAGGAAACCATGCAATTCTCACAAGACTTCAAGAGAGAAACTTTGATCAGCAAAATCTCTGCATTTGAGATATCAAAATTGAAGACTGAACCTAAAAGTGAAACAACTTTCAAAACCTCAGTCCATGGTAAGAAATCCTTACACATCTCCAGTCATAATGAGAAAGAATAAGTTGATGAAGAAATAGAAGAAATCATTGCTATGATTGCTAAAAGAGAAAAGAAAGGAAAAGGAAAATATGAAGGACAACTTCAATTCAAATGCTTTTCATGTAACAAGATTGGTCACTTTGCATCTAAGTGTCCCACAAGATTCAAGAAGTTCAGATCTAATTACAAACCCAAATATAAGAAAGAGTGCTATCATGCTGAAGAAGGTGTAACTAATGAATATTTAGGAGAAGATGAAATTGGATTTGCTACCCTTAGTGATAGGAAAGGTTTCTCAAGGAAATGGACATTGGAGATGAAAAGGAAGAACAAGAGTTAGCCTTAATTTCCAAAGCAGACGTCAAAACTGATTGGATCATTGACAGTGGATGCTCCCATCATATGACAAGTGACAAAGATAGATTTGTTCATTTAGGCAAATACAAAGGTGGTATGGTTAGATTTGGAGATAACACTCCTAAACCTATCATAGGTAGAGGTTCTATCACTTTGAATGGAAAGAACAAGACAGATGATGTTCTATATGTTGATCGATTACATCATAACTTACTGAGTGTTGGACAGCTACCTAACAAAAGTTATCACCTAGATTTCAAAGACAACAAGTGCATCATTAACAAAAAGGATGGATACATGATTGCATCAAGATCCAAAATAAAAGGTAATGTTTTTTAGCTCAATTCTGATGTAATTTTTTTTGTTGCAAAAGTAGATGACAGTTGGTTATGGCACAAGAGCCTATGTCATATCAATTTTGATAACATAGTAAAGATAGGTAATGTCAAGGTAGTAAAATACCTTCCTAGTATTGCAAGACTAGTTGACACAATATGCAGGGAATGTGTTATGGGTAAGCATGTAAGGAGTTCTTTCAGAAGCAAGCAAAACTCATCTGAAAACAAATTGGACTTAGTACACACAAACTTATGTGGTCCTACTCAAACAAGATCATATTATGGAGAAAGGTATTTCATTTTTTTTGTTGATGAATATTCTAGGATGATGTGGGTTTTGTTCTTAAAGGAGAAATTTGAATCCTTTGAGAAGTTTAAAATATTCAAAGCTAAGGTTGAAAATGAATATGGACTCAAACTGAAATGTTTAAGATCAAATAGAGGAGGAGAGTTAACCTCTAACTAGTTGTATGATTACTGTGAGGAACATGGAATTAAAAGACGATTGAGTGCCCCTAGAACCCCTTAGCAGAATGGGATTGTAAAAAGGAGGAACAAGATTATACTTGATATAGCACACACTATGATGATTGAAGGGAAAGTTGCACACACCTACTAGAGAGATGCAGTGAATACAGCAGTGTATACTATCAACAGAACACAATTAAGACCAAGTGCAGATAAGACACCCTATGAACTTTGGTTTGGTAATGTACCTACAGTAAAGTATTTCAGAATCTTTGATAGCAAGTGCTACATCAAGAGAGATGATGGTGTTGGTAAGTTTGATGCCAGAATTGATGAAGGTATTTTCCTTGGTTACTCTACAAAAAGAAACTCATATAGATGTTTTAATCTGAGATTGAAAAAGGTAATTGAAAGTACTCATGTAAAAATTGATGAAAATTTTATGGTTCAAGAAAGATACTATGAATATGCACCTATGATTGAAGATGAACCCAGGCC
>MU227760.1:3168269-3184918 GCA_018584345.1 Thuja plicata
TATTCACAAGAGAGACACCTGATGGATTATTATTAGTTGCCATATTTGTTGATGACATTATCTTTGGAGGTAATGACAAGCTCAGTACAACATTTGCAAAAGAAATGCAGAATGAATTTGAAATGAGCCTGATTGGTCCTATAAAATACTTTTTGGGACTGAATGTAAAGAAAACAGATAAAGGTATATTCATTAATTAGTCAAAATATGTGAAAGAAATACTGAAGACCTTCCAGATGGAATAGTGTAAGCCAGTATGCAATCCCATGATAACAGGAAGCAAGCTTTCAAAAGATGGTGATTCCACAGCAATTGATAAGACATTGTATAAATCTATGATTGGTAAACTCATTTATCTAACTCAATCTAGACCTGACATATCTAATGCAGTTGGCATTGTTGGAAGATTTATAGCTGAACCCAAGTAGAATCACCTAATGGAAATCAAGAGGATATTCAAATATCTAAAGGGAACTATAGACTATGGTTTATGGTAACCTAAATTAGAGAATGTAAAACTTCATGTGTATACAGATGCAGATTGGGCAAGATGTATTGATGATGAGAAAAGCACTTCAAGAGGAGCAGTATTTCTTGGAGTCATGTTGGTTTCTTAGATATGCAAGAAGTAGAACTATATTTTCCAATCAATAGCAGAAGCTGAATATGTTGCAACAGCACTAAATTGTTCAACCATGGTTTGGATCAAGAAGAAAGTTAAAGACTTTGGCATTCAGGTTGATTATCCTATTGTTATTCACTGTGATAATACTAGCACTATCAACATGTCTAAGAACCCTGTGATGCACACAAAGACAAAACACATAGATATTAAGTACCATTTTTTAAGAGAAAAGGTTGTAGACAAAGAAGTGAAATTGGACTATGTAAGCACCAAAGAACAGTTGGCAGATATTTTCACAAAGCCCTTATTTAAGGATACTTTTGAGTATCTCACAGAAAAGTTGGGAGTAATTCCCTCTCCTGAGTCTGTTTAGAAGAAGAAAAAAGAACATTAGTGATTAAGTGACTGATGAATGGTTGCCTACTCTACTTCTAGAGTAGTACCTATGCTTAAAGATCTATGGCACCCTTTTCCATTGATGTCAAAGGGGGAGTATGTACTAAGGGGGAGCATATACTCTAGGGGAGTATATACGTGGAATAAAAACACAGTCAGAGGAACTGCAGTAGTATAGAGAAATATTTGATAGGGATATTGAGAAGATTGTAAAAGAAAGAGGACACCATGAATAGAAGATGTTTTTGATATCATATGTTGTTATCAATGTCAAAGGGGGATATTGTTGGAGATTTGATTATATTTAGTTGATTGATTGTATGTTTGTCATTGATGACAACATATAATACATAGTAGGAATTTTGTATGTACTTATCAGAATACTGACATGAAGACTTGCATGATTAGATACATGTTGTTGATATGTTTATTATGTTATTTTAATACATGCAAATCCAGATATGATTTTTTAGTAAAGTTGTGTAATTTTGTTATTAGCAGTTACAGTTTTGGAAGTGTATCTGTATAGAGCCGACATACTTGATGTGTTTCTTGAGTTGCACCTATCTTCAGGATATGCATGAATATATTCATGGTTAGTTATGAGTTAACTATTTTTGGTTAAACGCGCATATCATATTACATCAAGATCGTGTTGTTTGAGTTGATTTGGTGAAGCCAACTTAGTGAAGTGTTGCGTCTATTCAGTTTATACTTGCGTGGTTGTAATTATGCTTTCGTGCTTAGTAGAGCCGACAAGGATGTTATGAAGACTTTTCTTATAGGTCCCATGATCTCATACTTTGAGAAAGATACTTATAGCAAGTCAATTATGATATGCTAGGTGTGAATGATATGAAAAATGATAGAAGATGTACAGAGCAGAATATCATATGTGGTTCATTCATCAAGAGTCTATGTGGAGAAGAAGTGAAAGATTGTAATACACTAGAACTGATCAAGAAAGTAGGTCTACTCTACAATTCATTATTAGATATAGTGCATATATATTATACAGAAGGTTGTATCCTTCACCATTAAGCAGTGAGCTTTTGGACAATGAGTCCACAACCCCTAACAGGGTGTTGCCCCACTTTTGGTCTTCATACCTCAAGACAAAAATGGATGTTTTATGTGTAGTAGTAGTCATGGAAGTTTCATGCAAGTCTGGAGTCTAAGTCTAGAAATCCCCTTAGGATAGAAGGCCTTTATTGGATTTCCCTAACTTGACTTCTCCTTCCTAAGCGGGGTGAATTCTGGGTCTGAAATCATGTTTTTATCAGGTAGGTTAATTCCCCAATCTGGTAAAGGCCGTGTTTTAAAAGATTCTAACTTCAAAATCACATACAGATGAAATAATTTGCCTCATATCATCAAGTTGCAGCATTGGCGTGAAATCAAGTTTTAGCTTCTCCATGGTGGAAAATCACATGTGGAGTGCGCTTTCCACAATTGACAAACTTAAGAATATCAGAGGTAAATAAAGATGGAAATTGAGGAGGTCAAGAACAAGAAATATTTGAGCACTCATATTGAACCTATGGGATACAAAAGAAATGATCAAGGGAAGAAAATTTTATGGAGTTCGCCATAGGTGAAAAAGCGGAAAATGGCTTCTCCTCTACTCCTACAGGCGGGTTTAGACTCACGGGGTGCATTTTTTGCCAAACTATCAAGGTGAAGAAGTTTTGAAATATAATCCATCCCATAAGAGATCCGTCATATAAAAAGGCCGATGGAATCAATATATGTCATTTTGGCACCCCTATAGGCCATAATTCTACTTTGGCGGATTTCAGACAGAGAGCACTCCAAAAGTATTTTTCCGCCCCAAGGAGAAGCAGAAAAGCAATTTTATGCCACTTCAAGAAAGTTACCGTTACGGTTGCTAGATTAAAAAAATGTTTTCTAATGGCATGTAAAGAAAAGTAATTAATTCAAATAAGGCCATTTTACTTTGTAACGGACTTATTCATTAATGTAGGGGTCTTTTCATTCGTGTGGCATGGGAAGTCATCCGTTAAATGGTAAGAATTCAAAATTATAAAATTAGTTGGAGATCTCAAACTAGAAACACCATTGTTTACCAAATTGTTTGAATTTGAAGTAGCTAATACGAGTTTCTCATTGTCTCTGTATCCCGAAGAGAAATTCAAATCACTAGGTTGAATCATACCCACATGGCTTCTAGATTTGTGGGATTTGACATAATGAATGACATTATCTCTGAGTGGCACAAAATATCAGATACCTCACTGAAGTTCTTTGACATGCAGAACTTCTAGAATAGATTGAGAGCGGAGCAGATGCACCCTATCATAGAGAAGCTTAGGGAGAGTGGGTTAGTTGAAGCCGCCAGTTTTCCTGTAGCTATTCAAGCTCCTGAATTGGTCTGGGAATGTATAGCCTGATACAACCCAAGCACCAAGAAAATTCTCCTACCAGACAACACGGTGCTCCTCTCTATTGATAGAGAGTCTATCCAGGATTCCCTCCATATCCCAGAGCAAGAAAAATAACCTTAAATGACTTATAGTCAAGCGGTCTCTGAATACTCAGCGAAGAGACCGGTATGGAAAAGAGAGATTATGAAGTCATGGTTTAAAGAGCCCAAGAGCACCAACGGCAAGTTGCCCAAAACATTGTTTGGTGCAAATTTGAAGCCAAAGATCATGGACATCCTAGTATTGCTTCACAGGAATAGAGGTGAGAGTGAAACTCTTAATTTTGCTGAACATCATTTCTTCCTGGTTCAAATAATTTGTTCTCAACATCATTTCATTAACTAGGCCATTATGGTGAGTGAGAATCTCTCGGACGCCGTCAATAGGGCCAAGTTCCAAAATGAATTATACATGTCTTCTGTCCTCTTGCATATTTTAGCTAGGATTCAAATCTGGCCTGGGCTTCCTAGGTTAGAGGAATTCCCAGATGATGTAAAAAGCTATGAGTTTTTCCCTTCTTTGCAACTACAAAATAGTTATGCTGATTATCTCATAGTTAATGATGCCTTTACAATGAGACTATGCAGGGAGCTAGAAGGTTGTCTAGAAAGGAGATTTTCTCCTGAAGCCATGACTTTTATGAGCCAATTTGGATGCTATTTTATTCATTTCAGAGATTTCTCATATCTTCATCTTGCAGGTTTTGATGACTTTCCTTTGAAGCTGCCGAGATACCCTACTGACATGTTCATCATGATCGAAGTAATGAGGCAAGCACTCCAAGTGAACCTGATCTATTCAAAGGCAAAGAAGAAAGGATGCAAGTTCCCAATGACCCTCAGAGCTTACATTTGTGCGTCTCGGTTGGAGGCGAAGAATGTTCTTAAAACATTCTTGAAGAAGTTCTCTCTGGAAACATATGACATTTTAAGGCCACAATATGATCGAGTTAATTATGCCAGAGATGTCTTACAGATGATTCAGGCCATTCACCATGTACCTGATATTGAGGACTATTGGGCCAATTGCAAAGATAACTTGGAGAGTAGGGAAAGATTCTATGCCCGGTTAACCATTGAACAGATCAAAAAGTTCAATGTTAACATTGCAGTAGAAGGGCAAGAAGATGATGGCAATCATCTATACGATGACACATACTTGGAGAAGATAAAGTCCACCCCTATCAACTCAGAGCCTATGCTAGACCAAGCAATAAGTGACTTGCAGGCTCTGATGGGGGGATTTACAAAAGAACAGTTCAATGGGTTGAGTGGACTGCAGGCTGAAAGAAGAGGTCAGAAAGGAAGCCTCCCACTCAGTGAACTCTAGCGAAGGAAACTTCTGGTGCCACAACCATTTCATCAGAAACAATCTCTACAGTTGCAAAAGGATCAATTCAACCATCAGGAGGAGGCGATGAACCTCCTAAGAAAGCTTCTCTCTTAGAGAAGACCTATGGAGAGGGTCCTCTTCCATATATCAGAGTTACAGAAGAAGCAGTCCTGACAAACCAAATTAAGTCTATAGGTGAGATTTCTAAATCTATAGAGTTTGAATAGCTGATTAGTGCTATTTTTGTAGATACTTCAGCCAGGACTTCGACCCAAGAAACTCCAAAGAGGGCATCCCCTGTCATAGTTGAATTTGGAGAGGATAGCCCTAGTACCTCTACAGAATCAGATAAGAGAGGTGGGGAGCAACAGGAGGTTGCTCAAGTTGTAAAATTAATCTCTTCCTCACCTACTTTGGGGAATCCATTCGCTTCCCGCCATAAAACTACTCCCCCACTCGTAAGGAAGCTGTTCATCGAAGAGTTGGTCTCTGCCAACTAAGTCACCAGCGTAGAGTCATGGATAGAAAACACTCTAGAGCTCAAAAGGAAGAGAGTGGGAGAAGAAATTCCCAGCTAAGGCACTCTATCACAGGACTTTCAGCCCAAGGCTATCACAACCAAACAGAAGAGTGTGAAGACAATGTCTACTCTGGGTCGTGATCCTGAGATAGGGTATTTCACCATGGAAGTAGCCAAGCCCACTAAAGACGGAAAACTTGAAGATCGGGTGGCCTCAGACTTTAAGTTGCAGTCATTTGATATGGGATTGGCTCGACACGATACCAAGGTGGATTGGTGGAAGTCCACTAATGTAGTAATAGAGGAAGAGCTGGAAGATCTCAAGACTTCCAAAATTTATCTTAAGGTGGAAGTGGCCAAGCTAACTTATTTCATCAGATAGCTCCTTACTCCTATTGTGAGTGCTCCCAGTACCCAAACTTCCTTCGATCCCAGTGCTACTAAGAACCAAGCCATTCTGGCTAAGTTGCAAGAGGATCAACATTAGGGGTAGACTGGTAAGAGGTGGATCAAGAGGCTTGAGTCAGAAGGTCTGGCAATCATTGAAAAGTTAGGTAACTCTCTTCTAAGGGTAGAAATAGAGAAGAGAAACATTGAGAAGAATTTACAGACTCTCACTAAAGAAAGAGTAAGATGCGAAGAATGCATAGTCATGTTGCATGTGGCAGTAAAGATGAAGACTAAGGAGGCCCTAAAAGATAAGATCCTACAGAAGGGTGATGAGCCCTTGATCGAATGGCTCCAAACTCTGGAGTTTAAAATTGAGATGATCATTCAGGCTGAGACCAGACTATGACAAACAGATGTTAAAGTGAAAGAGGAATAGAGTAAGGATTTTAAAATCCTCTTAGGACTTCATGTGGAATCACAAACCAGTAGTCAAGGAAAAGAAATAGTTGGAGTAATCAACATGCAGAAGTCATTCACAGATTATCTGCACAATTTAGCAGAGCAGTCTTTGACTCATCTAGACAAGGTGTCAGAGCTCCAACAATTGAGTGGATGCATCTTTAGAGCTATGGAGGAACTGAAATATCGAACAGAAGCAATCAAGACTCTAGCCAAAGAACATTCCAGATGACTCGTTAGTTACACCAATTTCCACATCAACAAAAATGAAGAACTCATTAAAGTCATCACTATCATAATCGCCTATAGGGCCAAAGTAGATAAGGGGAAGGAAACTAAATCTTAGATATTTTCCCCCTTATGCTATTTTTGTTAAATTTTGTAATGGATAAACCTTTTTTTATCATTTCTGGTTGGGGAAGTTGAACCATTTTGGTTACCCCTTTTTGTAAGGGTCCAATCTGGGACTCTATATGTATTATTCCCAAAATCAATACAGAGGTCGGCTAAATTTTGGTATGAAGAATATAGTATTGTTGCTGAGTCAATTGTGTACATTTGAATACCATTTCTTTAAGTGTTTCATTGCATTGCATTTATCTTTCTGTTGAATTTGAATGTCTCTTTTGAATTAGATTCGTGATCTGCATTTGAACCAGAATTATATATTATTATTTGATACAGTTAATTAAGGGGAAAATTAGTTACCATCCTAAGTTTTGGGGAATGTTCTTACGATATAGATCGACTCATCGTCATTACATTGTTAATCTTCAGTTTTGCATCTGCATTTTTAGTAGTTGTTCATGCATCACCAATTTTGGGAGTTAATCTGATTGATAAGATCTCAGAATTGGCTAGGTTTAGAATTATATTTATCTCGCCTAAGCTATTTTCTATTTAGACTTAGCTTGGTTTACCTCTCCTATTCTTGGGTCAAGAGAATACCCCTGTTAGATTAGGAAAGATCAAAATTCATTGAATATTATTCATATAAGGGAGCTGTACCTTCTAATTCAGAGGTAAAATAGGTTTTCAAAGTAAATATTTCCCAACTGTTGTATTCAATTGTTTTTAAACATTTTTGGGCATTTTAGAGTTATATTCAAAATAAAAATATGATTACCAACACAAGGTTATTTGTAAAAGACTCCTAACAGGGTCCGACCCTTAACAAGGTCACTATACTTATTGCATTGTAAAGTACAACTCCTAACAGGGTTGAAATATCTTCTAACAGGGATTACTATAAACAAGTATAGTTCATTGTGGGTGCTAATTCCCACTGGGGTTTTTACCATTTGGTTTCCCTGTAATCAAATTGTGTGTTGTGTACTGTGTTATCTGATTAAGCATTTACTTTGTTGTATTCTGAAGTTAGAGAAGAAAAAGAATTAAATTTATGGATAACTGATTCACCCCCCCTCTCAATTATCCTTTGGGACTATTCTAACTATATATATATATATATATATATATATATAATACTAGTGGGACCAAAGAAAAAAGAAATAGGGCCTAAGAAAAGCATTGTATCCTTAAGAATAAAATGAAGGAGGATAAATAGAAGGAAAAAATTGTCGCCTTCGTCATCCACAAAAGAGATTGTGTGTGTGTGTGTGTGTGTGTGTACAAAATGTGAAACACAGAGCAAAGTGTATGCCCCCATATTACAACAATTGTAAATCCCTTAACAAGAGAAATTACTTTAATGAAACATACAAGAATCAACAAGAAATGTTTTTGCTATGAAATTCCCCCAAGAAATAAAAAATAAAGGGAAATGAACACATGAAAAAAGAGAGAACAAAAGAGATCTACCAATTCTGGGGTCAGTAGCTCATATGATAACTCATGTATATTTGAATTATGTCAAAATGAATTGTTATCATCCCCCAAATGTACTAGAACTACAAAAACTATGGAAGCAAAATATATAAGAGTTACAAAGAAGAGTCTTTTTGGGCCAAAATCACGAAGACCAAAAGGAATAGGTAACTACCATTTTGCATCATCCCAATCAGATAACACGAAGGCACATTTAAGAACAATGGCATAGGCACAACATAACATGTAACAACATATAGAATAAGAGCGATAAAAATAAAATATATTGTTTACAATATTGTTATTCCTTTATCACTTTGTGCCAATAGAGTTACAAGGTCCATTTAAAGAAATATAAACAAAACATATAACAAGCAACACATCACAAGGGAAGCACTTCATGAGAAAATAACAAAGACAAAACATCCACAGCACAAGAGGTGCTAGTCAATCATATCACCTTCCCTCCATGTTGGTCTATAATTTTTAGGAAAGGTGGGAAATTCAAAAGAGTCCTCTAGAGGCACCAAAGGGCTATGAAGGAACACCATTCACAAGAATAGAAAAATAAGTTGAAGAAACACAACTCATAATCCAATTAACCCACTGTTGGCAAAAACCAAAAGCCAAGAGGATCTTTTGGAGAAAACTCCATTTGACTCTATCATAAGCCTTAGCTATATCCAACTTAATGAACATAGCTCTCTCTTTTGATGTATGCATAGAGTGAATAACTTTAGAAGCAATAACAATACCATCAAGAATTTTTTTACCAGCCACAAAACCGCCTTGTTCCTCTGAAATCACAATTAGAAGGCATATCTTAAGTCTTTCAGCAATCAATTTGGTGATAATTTTGTACACAACATTACAAAGAAGAATGGGATGGAAGGAGTCAAGATTGTCAACACCTTCTTTCTTGGGGATAAGAGTCAATAAACTGGAGTTCAATGCATGAAGAATTTTCTTATTCTGAAGGGATTCCTTAACCACCTCCAAGAGATCCATATTAATAATTTCCCAAAATTCCTGAAAGAATTCCATAGGGAAGCCATCTGGGCCTGGAGCTTTACCTCTATTCATCTGAAACACAACCTCTTCAAGTTCTGACATCAAAATTGGATGAATAAGAGAATCATTCATTGCATTGGTGATAAGAGAGGGAATGCAAGAAAGTATCAAGTTCTCCTCCTCAGCTACAGGTCGAGAATCTTCAGCAAAAAGGGTAGAATAAAATTGAAGGGCTTCCTTGGTCATAGCAGACTAAGAGGAAATTTGTAGTCCTTCTACTGTAACAAGAGAAGAAATATACCCTTTGTTAGGATGAGCCTGAATAGAATGATGAAAAAAACCAGTATTTCTATCTCCTTCCTGTAGCCAGTCAATGCGAGCCTTTGTTTATAGTAAATCTCTTCCCGAAGTTACCATTCTTCTACATCCCGCATAGCCTGGGATTATGCCCTGCCAAGAGCCTCTGTAAGCCCAAAGTCCCTGATTTGGTGAGTAATCACTGCAAGATGATCTAGAGAATTCCTCTTTCTAGACTTTAGGTTTCCAAAGCAAGAGGTATTCCATCTCTTAAGATGATATTTGACATATTTAAGTTTCTTCTCAAAGACAAACATAGCTGTCCCATAAGCTGGGCCACCCTCTCTCCACCACTTAGCCAGCAAATATTAAAGGGACGAGTCTCAGAGCCACATAAGTTGGAATCTAAAAGAAGGGTTCTTAGGGAGTGCAACAAGAGAATAAGAGAACTTAATTGGCCAATGATCAGAACCTCTCCAATCAAGAATTTTAGAACTCATAATCAAGCCACCTCAAACTCAATAACAAGAAACAAGAAACCTATCCAAATGTTCTGAGATAGCTTCCTGACCACTCCATCTATTGTTCCAAATGAAAATCCCATTTGAAGGCTTAACATCAATAACAGAAAGAACATCCACCTGGGCTTGAAAAAGATCAGAAGCAGGGCCAAGCCTAGGCCAACCTCCTCTTTTCTCCTGAAGACTTAAGATAGAATTAAAATTGCCTCCAAAAATCCAAGGAAAATAAGGAGCACAAGAACACACATACCTAATGTGATCCCAGAGATGAATCTTCCCATGAATTTCAATAGGGGCATAAACATTTGTCACAAGAATAGTCTCACCAGAGTCCAAGGCAGTAGCCACCATAAAGATTGAATAGTGACTAGAAATCCACCAACAGGGAGAAATCTTCTGAGGGTCCCAAAATAAAGCCAAACCTCCAGAATTTCCTTGTGAACCAATACTTTGACAATAAATAGTGTACCAAATCCGTGGAGCATATTGATGCATAACCTCAACAAAAACCTTAGTCTCTTGAACACAAAAGACATCTGGAGAATGAATTGTAATCAAATCATGAATAGATTTTTGACGATAGGTGCTATTCAAACCCCTCACATTCCAAGAGAGAATGATCATGGAGGGGTTTGAGAAAAGTGAGCATCAATAGGTTTAACAAACCCAAATTCCACCAACAGATCTCCAGTCATTTTTATCTTCTCAAGGTCCATCTTCCACCCTTTTGACGAGCCAAAACTGACATCAAAAAGGTAGAGATTCATAATCTAACTGCTGAATCCATGAAGAAGATCCCAAACAAATTTCCATGGAATCCAACAGGGGATTATTCAGATCTATCTCAACACAAATTCAGGAAAAATAAATCACCTTTTTATCAAGGGTTTGTGTAGCAACTACCGCAGGCTTTCCCAAGAGACTAGCAATTTTATGTAAGATATCTTCTCGCCAAAACTCCAGGGGGAGGCGAGGAAGATGAACCTAGATAGGAACTCGAGAAGGCATCTCTTTAGCTGAATTAAAACCTGCATGCCATGGTTTAATAAATAATCCATCCTGATTATAAAAATATGGGCCACCTTCAAAAACTCTATTGTGATATGCCATATTCAAGAAAATAACAATAAAATAGTTATTTGTTGCAAGCATAATTTCCATATCCCCTTCAATCTGCCAAGAATGCCGGATCCAAGATTCTAGAGTGGACAAAGGAATGTGAATGCCAAGAAAATTACAGATGAGAGCATGTCTGCTCCAATATGAGACATCTTCTTCCACCAAATCAGGAGAAATGATCAAAACTGGGCGATCTTGGGTTCTAGGAAGACACCCACTAACCTTCTTCATTTTAGGATCAACACTCGTATAAAATGTATCTGATTGTTGTGCATGCATGCTTGAAGAGGACCCATTATGAGCCTTCTCCATGCAAGAAATCTCCACAACTGATGCCATAGAAATCTCTTCCATGCAAAGATTGAAGCCAGGAAAAAAACAAAAACTAAAACAACTGCCAACAAATAGAAAAAATTCCCACAAACGCCAATCAGAACCAAAAGCCACTGCAAAAAACTACCCCACTGCTGAAACGCTTCCACAAATCCCACACATGCAAACCTCTAGCCAATTGGGTTGAAACTTTCCCTTTTGTTCTCGATTTTGCTGATTCTTTAGATTCTTTCTTGTTATAGCCTAATTCTTGGTGTCCTACTTTCTTGTTATAGCCTTCTTTTTATAGCCTCTAAACATTCTTTTCTGGTAGACACTTAGATGTTCAAATGCTTCTTGTCTTCTTTCATCAAGAAATTCTAATTCTTAGATTCTAGAAGATATGAGTCCTTATAAAGATATTCTAAGTGACACTATTTCTACCTCAATAGGTAGTACTGCTTATGTGCCATATACTAGTGCGAATGACATTGCCCTTGTAGTTATCCTAATATTGGTCCTATATGCCCATAAAGATGGATTTAGCTGGAGCTGCCAATATTTTCCTAATTTTCTCATTGTCCTATGTAAGATCTTTAGTATGTTTTTTTTATGCTTCAACATATCCATTCCATTGCAGGTAGTAGATAGAGGAATAGTGCTGGGTAATATAGAATTTCTCACACAACTCATCAATGTATTTGTTCTTGAATTGTCATCTATTGTCAGTTAGGATAGAGGGAGGCATTTTGTACCTTTTGATGATATTGTTCAAGATAAAAATTGATACTTGTTTATCGACTACCTTGATTAAGGAACAACTTCCACCCACTTTGTGAATTACTATTTGGAAGTGATGACAAACTTGTTCCCACTTGATGATGAAGGATATATTTGATTGACCAAGTCAAAGGCCCATTATTGAAATGATTAGTGTGTGATGAATGATAGTAAGTCTCTTGCAGGAGCGTGAATCAAGTTACTATTTAATTGGCATTCCATGTAGGGTTTGGAAAATTGAACAACATGCTTCTCCATAGAAGTCCAGTAGTATTTGACCCTTAGGAGTTTCTTGGCTAATGAGACACCATTTGAATGAAACCCACAAATACCTTTGTGGACCTCATTTAGTGCATGTTTAGACTCTTCATGTTCTAGACACTTAAGAAGAGTACCGTCTAGACCTCATATTTACAAATCATTAGCTATGATCAAGTAGTGTAATGCATTACTTATAAGGTTTCTCTTTTCATTTCTAGATAGAAGGTATGAGTATATTTGGTTGTATCTAGAGGACTCAGTGCCCATAATTGAACACACTATTTGGGATTCTGGGGAATCATATTGTGGAAAGGGGAGTTCTTCCACTAGGAAGTCATAACAGAATTGATGTTCTTCTAGTTGTAACATTGAGGCTAAAGTAGCCATGGTGTCAACTGCTTTGTTCTCTTCTCTTTGGATTTGTTGGAATGTGATAAAAAAAAAATTTCTTCAGGTCATCAACAATTCTCTTGTAGGTTGTAATATTTTCATCCTTAGTCTTTTATTGATCATTGAATTGGTTGATTATTAATTGGGAGTTTCCATAAATGTGCATTTCCACATTTTTCCAGTCAATATCTGACTTTAACTCATTCACCAAGTCTTATTACTCAACAATATTACTTGTGCAAGGAAAAACCATATTGTAAGTTTTAGGCATCTTATATATCCTTGTGGCATTGTGATGAGTACACCAACTCTAGACCCTTGTTGTGTGAACCATCTATCAAAGAACATCTTCCATGGGTGTTCTCTCAAATGTAGGATAGCTTCATCAAGGAATTACATGGTTAGTGGTTTGCTATTTTGAATAGGAGCATCTTCTAGGTGGTCAACAATGACTTGTCCCTTGATGGTTTTTCTGTTCACATATTCAATATCGAACTCACTGAGTATCATTCCCCATTTTTCTGGTCTTAGATAGTCAAGCTTGTATTTATCTTATTATGTAGTAGATGACTCTTTCTTTTCCTATTTTGTCATGTTGTACCAACAGGGATCCAAGCGATGTCACAGTAGTGGATATGTACAACAAGAGTTACTTTCCTGGTATGGGTGCCATTAAGATAGGTGGATTTGCTAGGTATTCCTTGATTTGTTGGAAGTTCTTTTCACACCCATTGTCCCATTTAAATGTTACACCTTTATGTAATGTATTTGTGAATGGTTAAGCCTTATCTGCTAACTATGAGATGAATCTTTTGATTAATTGTAGTTTTCCTTGCAATGTTCTGATTTGACTAATATTCCTTGGTGGTTGCATATCCATTATGGCTTTCACTTTTTTCTGGATCAACTTCAATGCCTTTTTCTGATACAATGTAGCCAAGGAATTTTCTAGATGTTAAACTAAAGGCACACTTCTTTGGGTTCACCATTAACTTAAAATTTTCCATCCTATCAAGGATTTTTTTTAAGCTGGCCAGGTGTGTAGTTATTTTTGTTGATTTAGCTAGGGAGTCATCAACATCATATTCCATGTTCCTATGCATCATGTGATGGAATATAGTTGTCATAGCCCTCTGATATGTTGCTCCTAAATTTTTAAGACCCAAAGGCATGACGTTCCAGCAACATGTGCCCCAAGCACACATAAAATTTGTTTTCTCTTCATCCTCAGGCACTATCCATATATGGTTGTACCCTGGGAAGCCATTCATTAGGAAATACATCTCATATCCTGCTGTGAGATCCACAATCACATCAATATTGGGAAGTAGAAAGTTATCTTTTGGAAAATCTTTGTTTGGATCCCAAATATTTGTACATACTCTGATTGATTTGTCAGTCTTGGAAATAGGTACAATATTTGAGATCTAGTCGGTGTAAGCGATAGATATTATAAATTGCACTTTTAGCAACTTCTCTAGTTCAGCCTTAACCAATAATGCCACATGAAGATGCATTTTCTTGATATTTTGTTTGATTGGTTATTCTCATGGAAAAATGGAAAAGTGATGCATTATTAATTCAATGTCGAGTCCTGGCATATCCGAGTAGGACCAAGTGAAATTGATTTTTTTGTTCATGAAAAACTGAGTGAATTGCTAGTTCTCATCTTCAGAAAAGGAATGTGCTACGTAGATCAACTAAGGTGATTCTATTGTTACCAAGTTGATTGGCTTTGTAGGATCTATGAGAAGTGAAGACCGCTCCTGGAAGTGATTAGGCAGGATATCAATATTCCCATCCTTTGGCACCTTTGAGTGGTTTTCACCATTGGATACGCCATTTGTTTTTACTATTTTGGGTTCTGACACTGCCACAACGTGGTTTTCACTGCTATACCTCTTTTTATTTTTAAGAGTGAGAAACTTTATATCCCCCTCCATCAAGTTCACGCTTGTTACACTAGTGGAAGATGTAAGGGGTTCAATAGCATTTAAGTTGCATGTCGATGTATAGTCACTCAGGCAGGAAATCAAGTTTATATGCTCATTTGAATTCTTTTCAATATGTTTAGGGTGTATTAGGGAAAAATATCCAGTGGGTTCTAGAGATAGCACCACGTTATCATGATCAAGATTTTAAACTGGTAAGAGAATATTTGTTATGTCACTCTTTGAAGGATTGCCTAGACTACACATCATTCTAACATCACTATCAGAGTCATTTTTAGTATTACGTGGATTTAATCTATTTGATCTAACACCAAAATTTTGATTTTCCTCTCGTGTAGCCATCCGGTCAAGAAAAGTTCTTAGAGGGACCATATAAACCATTGAGAATGGTCTGATTCTGGTGTCACTTCCAGAGTTCCAACTTATGGGTTCCAGCAAGAAGTTGAGTCCAGTTTTTGGCCAAAAAGTGGAACCCTTTTTCCTATTTTTTCAAATTCATCATGTTTGAGATGAATATTTGAAGCATTAGAGATTTAAACTTTAAAAATTTAGTAATTGAAGTTGTATTAATCGAAGTCTACTTTCCAAATATGTAATTTATTGTAATACCCAGATGATAAATTTGCATTTTCAATAGGCATTACTAAAACCCATATTTTAAAAGTCACTGTTTCAGGACCATACTATGCCTGTGTATGGCAAGCAAAATTTGACCTAAATGAAAGTATTTCTCTCAATCCTTTTGGGAAATGGTATGTAAAAAATTTAAGATTGATGAAAATATTTTTTGTAATTTTTTGTTGAATATATTTTTTTTATTAGGCATAATTGTTGTTTTCAAAATTTCTCGTGTACGACAAGCATAATTTGACCAAAACATATGATTTTTTCAATTTTTTTTTTTTTAAAGTGTGAAGACTTGTCTCTAGTTTGATTTCATATAATTTTTTTGCGAGAAACATTCAAATAAAAAAGTTATTAAAATAACAAAATAGCCTATTATCTTTAATTTATGGACCTGTTTAAGTGGAAATTCAATGAAAAATAGAGATTTTGATCAAATTTAACAAATTACATATTTGGAATCTACATAGTCTGATCTATAATGGGTTTTTATTTTGTCAAAATATTCCTCTAAAAACATCTTTAGATATAGGTCTAAAGTCCTTATTTTGTATGGACACTAACATAGGCTTCAAGTTGCAAGTCAAACTAGGTCCAAGGCTATGATTTAGCTACCCAAGCCTCTTTCCAAACCAAAATCCAACAGTAAAAGCGGGCTTGAAATTCAAAATTTTAGAAACGGGATCACGTTTAGTAAACATGACCCTGTTTACCTTTATTTAAATTCGCAACCAATAAATGAATCAATGGAAGGTTTTCTTTAAAAAATAATATTTTTTCAAAACAGGATCCCGTTTTGAAATGGGGTCCCATTTCATTTTTCAAAATGGGACCCCGTTTTGAAATGGGATCCCATTTTATTTTTTGAAACGAGATCCTGTTTTGAAATGGGACCCTATTTCTAAAATTTTAGGCTCGGGACCCCAAAGCTAAACGAGACCCCGTTCATTCTAAGCAGGAACCTGTTTCATTGAGTGTGATTTTGTGAATTTGGATAAGTATGAAATTTCTGCCTCAAGTGGACTCATCTTCTTGCTTCAACCCTTATGTTTTGGGGAGCACTTGAACTTGTACCTTATTTAAACTAAGGAGCATACTTATGAATGACATCAACCTCAATATCCATTGTAGCATCTGAGAAGGAATATCATTCATACTCATTAGAACTTGTTCCTATGGAATGAGGTATATCTAGTATATGAGTAAGGGCGACTGACTATCCCCAGTGAGGATGTCTTTCTTCTAGGTCACTCTCCATACCCTGGACAAACTCATATTCATGAGAATCGGTTTGGTTTTCCTCAGATCTACCCAGGTATTGTGTTAAGTTCATATGAACTCCTTCATCCTTGATCAAACTACTTTCATCTTCTTTTTGATCCTCACCCT
>MU227760.1:3210982-3235260 GCA_018584345.1 Thuja plicata
TACTAATTGTTAGTGCTATTTCATCATTTTAGAGCTAGTTTGTATACTTTTGCTATCATTTAGCTTGTTTTTCAATCAAAATCCTTCATGCTAGGTTGTATTGGTCACTAATTCAACAACATATTCTAAGGGCTGATATGTTGTTGGTCACACTCCTCCTAAGTTAGAAGGCAATAGATCGACTTTAGCAGGTTTACTATGTTTTCCATATTTTTCACTAACCCCATGTTGCTAATATAATGATCTATTGATTGTTTGTGTATGTTCCGACAGGTACCCATTTACACACAAACACAATATGATACTAGATGGAAAAGAGATGAGAAATTACAGTCAAGAGGCTACTATGAAAGTCCTAAAGGAGGAGAGCTTTGGGACCTAGCCTTTGTTCAATTTGGGACCATAAAGTGTCCTATGATGTAGTTCGATCAAAGCAAGGGGGAATAGATGTTAGATCAGAGATCTAAAACATGGAGTGGGTCAAAGGAGGAATTACAACCCTCTTACTGTCCTTCCCAAGGGTAGGCAGCAAGACCAAGTTTTTCTTTTAACAAATTGTGTGTGAATGCAGGTTGGAAAGATGTGAGAAGGAATATCACTTTCAGGGATTACTTCACCCCTACATTGTAGACGTCCCTTAAGCCAAACAAGTCTTGGGATAAGCATTTCATTGGTGGTGGGGAGTATGGTGCAAGAGCACCAAGGACCAACATGAAGACCATGAATCAAACCATGAAGAATATGAAGGAATGGAGTGAACCTAATGGCACGAAGAGGTCCAAGAAGATCAAAGGGATCCTAGGTGATGAAAATCATATCAACTATGGTGTATTGGCTCCTATAATGTTTTGATGTCATGAAATGGCATTTGCATATTAAGAATAAGTTATATCCTGAAAGGATTAAATGAATGTAATTTGGTACATTAGTGTCCCAGTATGTTTAGGAGCTTATAGGGGTTTAGTTTGTCTTTGAATAAGTTTCCTAGGTGTTTCACAACCTTTGGAGTTCTTAATTTCCCAATTTGCAAAGGTTTAAAAGCATTTTTTAAGTTTGAAAATTCAAATATTTGAAAAGTAATGACTAATATCCATTTAGGAGGGAAATGAAGTTTCTATTGTAAAAACACTTAACTAATCCCTCAAACTAATTGAAAGAGGTTGGGGAAGTTAAGTTTTACATTCCTATTTGTATTTGGCATTCCATTGTTCATATATGGTGGCTGGAGTGTACGGACTGCAACAACAATATCAATAGAATATAAGTTTAAATCTGCAACTTGAATGTTCAATACATTTTGGATGGTTTAAACACTTCTTACTTTAAGTTTTTGGTTGATGTTGGAATAGTAAGCAATCTAAATTCATTTATCTATCCATTCCAATGCATTGAAGTTGTTTTATATGATTGTACTGTCATTTTCGGCAAGTTAGAAATCTGATTTTGTTAAGTTTCTATCCATTTTGTAGTTAGTTTTGCAAAACTTGATCCTTTCCATGGACACAAAGGCCTATAATCCATGGAATTAAGATAATAACCATGTACCATAATTTATAATACTGATTCTTGCAGAGATTTGAGGAATGGAGTGATCACAAGGGTTTTTGGAGAAGGGTTTCAAGTGAAATTGATGGCTAAGGTATAGAAGCAAGAGATCGGGATTAAGGACATAGACCTTTTATTATTTGAATAGTATTATAGGCTGGTATGAATGGTGAATCAAATACCAATTGGTCCAAGAAGAGTGTGGATGGTCGAGATTGGTAAGGCCCTAGATTTAAGGGTTTGAAGTCACCAAATTGGAGCTTTTTGGGTTCCTTGAGGTTTTGGTCTAATTCCTCTTAGGATTAGAGGTTTTGTGTAATTTTAGGTCACTTCCCAAGAGTTGGGACATTGGGGACATGATTCTGATATAGTTGCTTTGTAAATTGGGGTCTTTTATGCATTTTTGGAGCGATAGTGTGAGGACAGTCACATATGGTCCAAAGGAGTCACTAGTTTCCTTTTGATATGTTTTATAAGGGTACAAGGGGTATTAAAAAATACTTTTTTTTTGGTTATTCCTTTGGGAAAATCTAAATATAAGGTAAAATTACTCTTGTTGCAGGGCTACAAGGAAGGCTATTAGGCCTAGTAGTAGTTTGGTGAAGAATTGAAGGCTAGGAGAGTTGGGTGGGTTTTGAAACGTTGAAACAACTTTTATATGTCTTAATGCACCCCATATACATCTAATCCATCATTAATTTATACCTAGGGTAACCTTGGTTGTATTTGGTCTAGTTGAGCCATTATGCTTTGGGAAGGGTAGTTCATTTGTGAACCAAATTTGAAATCTTACCTTGAAGAACAGTCCATCACATCATCCAGTGCATCAAGAGGTATCAGAGCACAAGTAGATCAGGGAAGATGTCTGAAGGAGAAGAGGAGTTTCCCACAAGGATGAAAAGCATAGATTTGGCCATGATTGTCAAGGAGCAGTTGGCATACAATAGGAAGTTGATAGCAACATTGGAACAAAGGGAGAAAGAGAAGCATGAGAAGGCTAGAATGATGAGGACCATGATGGAGAGGATCTCAGCACTAGATAAGAGAGACAAGAACATCACAATGGATGAGGAATTAGAAGAAGGAGAAGAAGAAGAAGTACCCCAAGAGGAAGAACATTTAGACCCTGAGGATGAGAGGATGGCTAAGTTGGTGAAAGCTATAAAGAAGTGAGATTCAAGGGTAAGGAAAGAATTACCAATGTATGGAGGAAAGATGGATGATGAGGAACTAATAGATTGGTTTAGTGCAATTGAGAATTGCTTTGAGTGTGAAGGAATAGAGGAGAAGGAGAAAGTGAAGATTGCAAAGTCCAGGATGAAGGGACATGCACTAGTGTGGTGGGCTTGTGTTTAGGCAGAAAGATGGAAGAATGGGAAACCCAAGATCACATCTTGGTATAGTATGATGGAGAAGATGAAGGAAATTTTTTTTCCAAAGGATTATAGAGTGCAGTTGTACAAGAAGATGAGAGAATTTAGAAAAAAAGATATGGATGTGCAAAGGTACACCGAGGAGTTCCATAAGTTGGATATCAGAACAAGTCATGAAGAAGAAGTGGAAGAAAATATTGCAAGGTACATGGGGGGCCTAAGGTTAAATATTTAGAATGAACTTAGTCTTACTAGCCCAAGGAAAATTGATGAATGTTATCAATTAGCCATGAAGGTTGAAGAGAAGATAAGAAGGAGGCATGAGAAGTAGAATAGCACAAGAGGAGGATCTTCTATGAGGGGAAGAGGAGGTAGAGGCACCACCAATTTTTAGAGTCACAATGAAAAAGACAAGCCATACACATCAGAGACAAGAGGAGGATATAGAGGAGGAAGAAGTGGAGGAAGAGGGAATGGAATGTTCACAGGAAGATGATTTACTTGCAATGAACTGGGTCATTAGTCCTTTAGATGTCCTAAATGGAATGAGGACAAGAGTAGGGATAGGAGAGTAAACTTGATGGAAGAAGAAACAAAGAGAGAAGAGAAGCAAGAGCCCATTTTAATTCAACCAGAGGATGGAGAATGCTTATTGATGGGAAGAGGACATATATGGAATCCACAAATGAGTATATTCAGATCAAATTGCTTAATTCAAGGTAAAGTATGTAGACTCATTATAGGCTCAAGAGAAAGTCATAATGTTGTATCTCATGAGGTTGTGAGGAAGTTAAATTTGAAAATAGTTCTACATCCTAAGCCATTTTATGCTACTTGGGTAAATGTGAATAAGAATTTGTTTGTTAGTACTCAAGTCATGATTGAATTTTCAGTTGGCAAGTATAGAGATAGGGTATTATGTGATGTTTTGGATATGAGTTGTGGACATTTGATCTTAGGCAGGTCTTGGCAATGGTCAAGGAAAGTTATTCATGATGGATTCAACAATAAGTACTTGGTTCACCATGAAGGCAACAGATATGAGTTGCAACCTTTAGTAAGGCACCAAGAAGAACAAATACTTATGTGTTTTGGGAAGGAGATAGAAAATAAGGTTCAGTATCATAGTGGATGAAAGAGGGATGAGAAAGTATAGTCAAAAGGCTACTATGACAGTCCTAAAGGAGGAGAGATTTGGGACCTAGCCTTTGTGCAAGTTGTGACCATAAAGTGTCCTATGATGCAGTCAAAGAAAAGAAAGGGGGCAGAGATGTTAGATCAGAGATCTAAGCCATGGAGTGGGTCAAAGGAGGAGGAATTCCAACCCTCTTATTGTGCTTCCCAAGGGCAGGCAGCAAAACCATGTTTTTTTCTTTTAACAAATTGTGTGTGAATGCACGTTGGGAAGATGTGAGAAGGAAGATAACATTGGGTGATTACTTCACCCCTACATTGCTGAGATCCCTTAAGCCACACAATTCTTGGCACAAGCATATCATTGGTGGTGGGGAGTATAGTGCAGGAGCACCAAGGACAGGAGCACCAAGGACCAACATGAAGACCATGAATCAAACCATGAAGACTATGAAGGAATGGAGTGAACCAGATGGAAAGAAGAGGTGAAAGAAGATCAAAGGGATCCTAGGTGATGAAAATCATATCAACTATGGTGTATTGGCTCCTATAATGTTTTGATGTCATGAAATGGAATTTGTATTTTAAGAATAAGTTATATCCCGAAAGGATTAAATAAATATAATTTGGACCACTAGTATCCCAATATGTTTAGGAGGTTCTAGGGGTTTAGTTTGGATTTGAATAAGTCTCCTAGGTGTTTTAAATCCTTTGGATTTCTTAATTTTCTAATTTGCAAGGGTTTAAAAGCATTTTTAAAGTTTGAAAATTCAAATATTTGAAAAGTAACGGCTAATACCCATTTAGGAGGGAAAAGAAGTTTCTATTGTAAAAACACTTAACTAATCCCTCAAACCAATTGAAAGAGGTTGGGGAAGTTAAGTTTTACATTCCTATTTGTATTTGGTATTCGATTGTTCACATATGGTGGCTAGAGTGTACGAAATGCAACAACAATATCAATAGAATATAAGTTTAAATCTCCAACTTGAATGTTCAATACATTTTGGATGGTTTAAACACTTCTTACTTTAATTTTTTGGTTTATGTTGGAATATTAAGCTATCTAAAGTCATTTATCTATTCATTCCAATGCATTGAAGTTGTTTTATATGACTGTACTGTCATTTCCAACAAGTTAGAAATATGTTTTTGTTAAGTTTCTATCCATTTTGTAGTTAGTTTTGCAAACCTTGATCCTTTCCATGGACTCAAAGGCATACAATCCATGGAAGGAAGATACTAACCATGTACCATAAGTTCAAAAACTGATTCTTGCAGAGATTTGAGGAATGAAGTGATCACAAGTTGTTTTGGAGAAGGGTTTCAAGTGAAATGGATGGCTAAGGTTTAGAAGCAAGAGATCAGGATTAAGGACATAGTATTTTTATGATTGGAATAATATTTTAGGGTGGTATGAATGGTGAATCAACCACTAATGGGTCCAAGAAGAGTGTGGATGGTCGAGATTGATGAGGCCTGAGATTTAAGGGTTTGAAGTCACCAAGGGTTTGAAGTCACCAAATTGAGTCTTTTGGGGTTCCTTGAGGTTTGGGTTTAATTCCTCTTATGAGTAGAGGTTGTGTCATTTTAGGTAACTTCCCAGGAGTTGGGACATTGGGGACATGATTCTGATATAGTTGCTTTATAAATTGGCATCTTTTATGCATTTTTGGAGCTATAGTGTGAGGACAGTCACATATGGTCCAAAGGATTCACTAGCTTCCTTTTGGTATGTTGTATAAGGGGATAAAGGGTATCTAAAAATTCAATTTTTTTGGTTATTATTTTGGTAAAATATAAACTTAAAGGCAAATTAATCTCACTGCAGGGCTACAAGGAAGGCTATTAGGCCTCGTAGTAGTTTGGTGAAGAATTGAAGGCTAGGATAGTTGGGTGGGTTTTGAAACCTTCAAACCACTTTGATATGTCCTCATAAACCCTATATACATAAAATCCATCATTAGTTTGTACCTAGGGTAACCTTGGTTGTATTTGGTCTATTTGAGCCATTGTGCTTTGGGAAGGGTAGTTCATTTGTGAACCAAATTTGGCATCTTACCTTGAAGAGAAGTCCATCACATCATCCATTGCATCAAATGAGAGTTTGCTTATGTTGAACCCCAATTTTTGGATTAACCATGAAATATAATATAAATTTAACTGAATTGAAATCATGTTGTAATGTATCACCTAGTATATATCTAAAATTGAAATATTTGAATCTTATACCTTATTGATACAACACTCTTAAATGTGATTGTTGACCGTTGTTTTTCCATGATGTAACAGTTAGGAATAAGTGCTACTGATTCCCATCTTGAAAGAGTAATGAGGTTACTCCCAATGTTCTCAGCAGTCGTGATACAACTGTGTGGAGACTCAATTGAAGATAAATGTGAATGTTCACAAGGAGGTCTTTGTTGGTTCATTCGAAAGAAGCTAGGAAAAAATATCTTTAAACACTTTTTACAACCCTTTTTAAATTTTTTAATACTAATGTGCATGCAATTCTATTCGTGCAAGCTAAATTGAAATGTAAGATGAATTTCTAGATTTAACCTTGTTTCAAAAAAAATCAAAAGAAGAAAGTAATGAGATATTTTATGAAAATTATTGAAAATAAATTCCTAATAGACATCAACCATCAATGATTCAACTCGCATTTTTTATGTTAGACATGATAAAGGAAACCCACAAAACATGCATCATAATAATTCACAACTCATATTCAGCAGATGCAATCACCAATGGAATTCAATAAGGTAGAACATTTCTCAAAATTCAACGGATCGCAAAGCGTTTTATGTATGCACACACGCGACACAGATTTATCCTCAAGAAAAAATTGAAATATCTTCTCCAAAAATCTGTCATGACAAGTAGATTCAATAACAATTAACACCAATCTAACAATTCAGAGGAACAATCACAAAGAAACACAGTTGGTTCTTGAATTCCTAAAATAAATTCTCAAAAGTCACATAGATGGCAGCCAAAATACACCCTGAATACAACACTAATTGTATTAGGTTTCTATTTCAAAAGATCCTACCTTTTTTACATTCTAGAGAAGATTTTTAAATAGATATCACATTCATGAG
Source organism: Thuja plicata (assembly GCA_018584345.1). NCBI lineage: Eukaryota > Viridiplantae > Streptophyta > Pinopsida > Cupressales > Cupressaceae > Thuja > Thuja plicata. The sequence continues at coordinate 3,218,139 of MU227760.1, forward strand.
TTATGAATCTCCTAAGTACGGTTTCCAGCCGTGCAAAACTGGCAAAATAAAAATAAATCTAAATCTTAACTAAAACTAAACAATCTGAAATGTTTAGTTATTATTCTAAAATGGATTTTCATCCATTATTACATCAAAATCATGCAAAAATGATCCCCAATCACATCTGGATTTGTAGGGAAAGACTGGAGGTCCACTATTTCTTGCACGAAATGCCTTCATTTTGGACCCAAAATTTGTTTGTAACACTTAAAATTGAGGGGAAAAAGTGCCATCATGTCATATAACTAATTGACTACTCCCTTAAAGCCAAAAATGACCAATATCATGTGATGGATAGCCCCCCAAAACCTGAATTTTGTGCAAAACGTGATTTTATACATTTTTGGGCTTGCAAGTGCTTTGAACCTTGAACGCCCAATTGCCTTGTGAGATGAATGAAGACCAAAACACATATGAAATCAAAACTTAGTGTTGAGAACCACATCCAGATGAGCTTCTTGAAATCTTTCAATAACTTCATCAATTTCACCAAAATTGGGAAGGTTTATGAACTTTAAGTGATCTTGTTGCCTCCTCTAGAAAGACGTAAGCTCAGAATCAAACCTTTGTATCTATTTGATACTATTCATTATATCTATTTGAAAATAAAAACTAATCTAAAGAAGATAAATCAAATAAATCTACCCTAGGAAACTAAAAAGTGGGAAAAAACCCAAAAACATTGAAGGCTCGAAACCCTTAGACACTAGCCCACTGGGACTTTTGGACTTGCAGGGTATTGCAGTCTGACATCCTTGATTGGGCTTTCGGAACTAGGAAACCACAATATATCTGATCACTATTCTTGACATGGGCTGAACTCGAAGCTCTGGGCTGCAAACCCTATGTCAGTGTTTCAGAGCGCAAAGAATCTAAAATCCTGAGGTAGCCTGGTGATGATAGTCATTTAATAGTGTCGGGGATTCAAAGTTTGAGCACTCTAAAATCTTGAACCCTAGACTGCCTTAGTCACTAGTGGGGTCAGGCTTTCGAGGACTTCGGAGGTGTTGGATTTAGGACAATGCGGACACTTTGAAAGTCTTAAATAACTAAAAACACTTAAAAACTAAGTCCTAAAAACCAACAAAAGACAAACTAAAAAAATAACACAAAGGGAAGAAGAAAAAAATGGGAAGGGAAAACCTAAAAGTGACAAGCAGGTGCCCAACTATCAGGAGCACATGGGCCCACAATGTGATGCGATAGACACTGGATTAAACCAAACAAAAGGGCTGTTGGACTCAATGGGAAGTAGTACTGAGAGAGGAGGGTTGAATCAGTACCTCTAAAAATTGTAACACTTTACCCAATTTATCATTAGTGATCATTCAATTTTGATTTACCAACCATTACTATTATTATTTCTTATGTAGACATTGTTTGTTAACAATATTTACAATCATCCATAGAAACATTCATGAAATTAACAAACACATAACACAAGATATGATATCGCAGAAAACTCATGTTAGGAAGTAAAAACTACGGTGGGGATGGCACCCACAAAACTTCACTATCTGCAGAATGGAAGGGAGCCGGTTAAGGCTTACAATTTGATCACTTCTGATGACCTACCATGTTAGGAGTATTGAGGTGGAGACCTGTTAAGATCTACTCTGTTAAGAGCTTTAGCAACACTGATTTAAGTGTGCACTCAGTTATGAGATTTACAATATGACGGTTAAGCCCACCTTTCTTGAAAGGATTTCATTAGTGTACTACACTTGTTAGAATGAGTAAAAATGTTGACCTGACTGTATGCAATCTACTATTTCTGATTTACAGATCCATTAAAGATTTTACAATAATGATATCACCTTAAGTGATTGATGAATACCTTTTCTCTGCTTGTCGATAGCCTCTGTTATGTTCTTGAAAACTGATTTGAATCTATTTGTGTTCTTCTGCAAGAATTCTCTGTCTGGTCTTTAGTTTCTCTCTATGGCTACTATCTTCATTGAACAACAACTGTTCTTAATCGATCAAGCACCTATTTATACAAGTTATTTGACCTATCTTGGAATTCACGATTTACAATGTTAACTCTCAGATCCAAGGTTTACAACTTGACCTTGATCTTTAGTTTGCATGTTTTAAAATAGTAAAATGAATTAAGACAATAAAAATTACATTGCTTCCTCCGCACATAATGGATTAAAAATCAAATCAAGAAGTTTTAAATACAACTTCAGTGATTTATCTCATGTGGAAAGTCAAATCCACTTTTTGTGGGATGTAATTGATTGTCGGTTCTTGGCTGACGGTTTGAACTCACAGTCTGTCGATGTTCATTTTCTGAACTATTCATCAAGTTCCCTATATCTGTCGGGTTCCTCTCTTTGTTGTTCGTTGAGTAGCACTATTGATACTTCATCGGGTATCCTTATCTTTTTTTCATCGGGTAACACTTTGACAGTGTTCATCGGGTAACCTTGGTGTTGCATAGTGTTGTGCCTTGTCTGTTGGTTTAGACTATACCGATGGTGCAGATCATGTTTTTCTCTAAGTATACTAATGGAAAAATATAATGCCTTCAATCTCCCCCTTTGACATTAGTATAAAAACTTGATATGTGCATAATACTGAAATTAATACACCATGTTTATTTCCTTGTCATAATATGACTTCCCCTTTCTACGTGCATCGATATAGTGTATGTATATGTACATGTATACTATTCGATTGCTATATGTACATTATTTTCCCTTTCTTTTTCTTCCACTATACATTATTTCCTCCTTTTAATTAAGGTGATGTACATATCAAATTCCCCCTTTCTTTTAAACTGATGAAAAAAATGTACAACTTACAAAATGTCAAAAAATTCTGACAAAAATGTGTAACTTACAATGTGTCAAAAACATTAGAATGGGTAAGTTTGATATCTTCTAGTAGTTTCTCCCATTGTTCTTTCAATTGTTTGAATGCCATATATTGCAGCTCGAGTCTTGAGTGCATATCAAAAATGCTTTCTAGGATAGACATTTCAGGGGTGGCAATTAGTGTATTTGCCTATGTCATATTTTGTTGCAGTAGCATAAGTGTCGGTAAGAGCTTAACTTGTAGCTCATTGAATTCATCTCTATATTTCATCTCTGCAAATTTAATGTCCTATCTCTACTTCCTAGCCTGTATTATTTGTTGTTTGTGCAATTTAAGTGCTTTTGCTGTGTTGGCTAGAATTTGTGCACTGGACTGAAAATCAACATCTAGTTTTGATATCTTGTCGGTATACTCCTTAGTGAGTTGATTTAAAGTGCACAATTTCTTAATTAAGGTAACAACTTCTGATAAAAGTGGTTCAATTGTACTTACCAATTCAGATAGCTTGACCTTTTTGAGTGCCACTTCCTGGCTTATCTTCTCTGCCAGCTTGAATTCATACTTTTGATCAAGTCTCTCTTCCATAGTTTTCGCAGCATCGGTATTCTGAGATGTTAATGCATCTGTGAGTGTTACTAGTTGATCAATTATTGGAACTTTATGATTAATGTTTGTGTTTGGTACAATTTGTTGAACTATATCTCTTGTTAGTTTAAGTACCTTGGCCTCTTTTTCTACTTGTTTCATCTTATCTTGAATGGCCTTTCTCTCACATAGCTTTGCATATTCTATTAACGTTGTTGGATCCAATGTTCTTGGATCAAAAACTGGTATCTCAATTATCTCATCTAGAGTTACTAGATTTTTGTTCTTTCCTTTCTTCCCTTTTTAGATCTTAGGGGATGCAGATGTATGAACTAATAAATCTAGTTCATTTGTATGCTCTGAGTTACTTGGTGAAGGTTTTGTTGATGAAGCATCTTGTGTCTTCTACTTAGTTTTCACCTGTTGGTTATGTGAAGACGTCTCTTCATTGACCTTGGGTGTTATGATCAGTATCCTTCTGATCATTGGTTACAGATTTCTCTACAAGTGTATCTGTAGTCTCTTTTCCTTCTCCTTCACCCTTGTCCGTGGGTGTTCTTTTTTCCTTTTCATTCGATCCTTCCTTGGCCTCTAGAATGTTTATTGCCTTTATTAGGACAAACATGTTACTTTGTATTGCTATTTGGGCTTTGTCAATGTTGATGTCCTGCTCATCGACAATGTCCTCGTCAGCAGTGACATTCTCATCTTTCTGTATGGATTTTACAGGGTCTTGCACTTTTGAGTGCATGATTGAAGTGTCTTACACTTCTTCATCTGTAATATAAATTATCTTGTCATCTGATATTTTCAGTGCTTGATGGCTTTGTTGATCCTTGAGTGTGATAAATATCACATCATCTTTCTTCTTGGGATCATTGTCAGAGGCATAGTGAGTGATATCTTGGACAATGTCATCCATGCCTGTATTCAAGTTACTAGGCTCATCATCACTCTCTTGATTGTCCAGAGAAATATGCTGAGGACTTGCATTATCTAACTCCTCTCTGTGAGGTGTGTTTTTTAGAAGTAATTGCTTCTCAACACTTGATGATTCTACCAGTAGATCTAGGAGATGTCTCCATTTGGTCTCTATCTTCAAATCCAGCTATATAAACTTGCTCTCTAGTACTTTGTAAGCCCTTATTTTGGCTACAATTTTACTTGAGTTCTTCTTTAGTACTTCTTGTATTTCTTCAAACTTGGATTCAGGAAGCATCAATCTTACAAGAATTCTTTCTCTTGCTGCTCTTTCCATTTGTAAGGCATATGATCATTATTGGTATATCCTTTTGACTAGCTCCTCAGGTATTTGACTTACAATTTCAGCAGGGGCATACTTGTTTTTAATCATTGATTTGATGACTGCATCCTGTATCTTATTCTGATCTTCCGGATTTAGTGTATCCCACTGCATGATCTTTTTACCAGTCATTGCACCATAGGTAGTAATTGATTTAACAGCTTCATCTACCGTTTGGTTTCTAAAGTTCTTCTTTACTACATCTGGTTCATCATCTTTGGTGTTATCCAAGTCAGCCTGTGTCCTAACGAACCTTTTTCTTTTCTTTGGTGGAGTGGATTTGACAGGTTGTTGTCTTGCTCTTTTTGTTGGTTGCTTCCTTATATAGGTCCTTACTTGACCTTTCTTAAGTGGTGTTGTATCTGTTGCAGCAGTCTGACTTCTTGTCCTTTGTTTCTTAGTAGGAGGTGGAGATGGAGGTGCATCAGATTCAGTGGCCTCTGTATCTGATTTCTTTTCCTTTAGTGTTTCACCGATGGTACCCTATTCATTAGTTTCCTCTTGTTGATTATGTTCTTCCTCCTCTGTGACCAATAGAATCCTCTTGAAATTCTTTATCATTTTATCTTTCTTGTTTATAGTCATTTTTACTTGTAGGTAATGTTTTATCTTAGATTTGGCCTCTTCATATGTACCAAAACTTGGTTGTTTCTTATCAATGGGCTCATTGAGTAGTGCCTCAATTGCACTAGTAGCTAGATCAATATCAATCTCATAGTCTAATGATGATAACCAAGCAGTTCTTGGTGCAACCGGTTTGACGTGTGTGAAGTTTGTATCTACCATGAAACATATTTCATCCCTATGTTTCTTAGCTAGTTTCTTAGGAATCCTAGTTCTTTCCATCATCTTTTCCTTGAATTCAAGGAAGTATGACGACATTACAGACTCAAAATTGTCTCCTAGTGACTTAATCAGTTCACTAATTTATAGGGTTACCAGTTTGGTAGAGTTCCATACAACTTTTCCTACTAAAGGAAAATATTATTGAAAATAGAAAAATGTACACAGAATAAGTGAACCAAACTTACATGTGTTGCTCTTTGCAGATCTAATCTTGATCATATTCTCATCAAGTTATTTTAGTAGGATCTCACATAGATCCATTTGAATTCCTTTAGTTACAATTTTGTAATTTGTGCTTACTGTTGTTGCACAAATGTTGTTCATTCTGCTAGCCTGAAATATTTTGTAACCAATAACACATGCACCAAATTTCAACTCATCTTCGGTGATTGTGTTAACCTTGAGACCTCTATTGTCTCCTTCTACATTAGTAGGTTTTGTAACTTCTTTCATGGATAGATGTTTGTGTGCTCTAGGTTTGTCAGTTATTGGATAACCAGTGACAGCATGAAGAACATCCCTTGTTATTTGCTTGGGTTGGTCTAGCCATAGTTTGTTGTCATGCATCCTGCTCAAGACTATCATAATCCACTCTATCTTGATTTCCCTTGAGAAATGTAGGGCATTGATTAACCCTTTGACCTCCAAGTGTTTATGTTCTTCTTTCAATTTTCCTTCGCCATCACATAGCTTTTTATAAGATTCATCCATTTCCAAATCACCTATCTCTTTAATCTTGCAATGAATGTAAGACCTAACGTCTTCTATGAGAAAACCCTAGGTGAAATTTTTGAAAATGTGTTGGCTTCATTAGATTTCAATGCAATCTCTGGATAGATTTTGTATTTAGGTTCTACACATGTGCTGTTCTTGATAAGTTTAACCACATTCTTCTTTTCATTCTTTAACTTAGCAGTTCTTGAAGTGGTTGTCATTATTTTTCAAGAATTTAGGGTTTTCTTCAAAATTAGGGCTTTCTCGACAAAACAATGACAGAGATCTTTTGGTTGCCTTGTTACTTACTTCAATTCATGAATGTGATGAAGAATTTGTTCTTTGTGTGTTGAATCAATCTGTAGACGCTTCTACTTTATGCTCTTTAATTGCTATGATGTTGCTATGTTTTCATCTTCAAATCACATGTGAAAAATGAAGTTATCTCGTCGACTATTTATAGACTTTTTGACCTAAGTCTTTGCAATAAATGTTCACCAACTTGTCAAGATGTGAAGACGGGTTTCGTCAGGAGGATATTTCAAATCATCATCGTCGGTGAAGACATGATGCTTATGGCAGTTGTCAACCACTTTGATTTTTACCGACGGATATTAGTATTCTGTTACGACCATTTCTGAATTTTTCTTTCTTACCGACGGTCGTCAGGATACATTAGCAATTTACCAATTTTACTAGTTGACTCACAATTTTCGGTAAGTGTGAACAACTCATTTTTGTGTTCACCGATGAGTTTTGGTAAGTGTTTACCGACGGTGTTAAATTCTTAGATTGGTAACAAGTAAAGTAATATGCATCTTTGGTTTATGCAGATTTTGACTTTATATCATTTTATATAATGGAACTGATGAAAAATGTAACTTGGTATAGTGCAGTTCCATACTTATTCAGCTCAAGTGGGGTTTGTGGTGTCACCAGATCCATTGGATGGGGTGTCACCATTTGCATTTCTTGGTCCAACTTCATCATTTCTTGAAGCTTTTATCCACATTTTGTCTCTTGCCCTCTGGATATCTTCAATGGTGTTACCATTGGAATGTGTGCCTGTGTCTGTCAATCTATCTTTGCAATCTTTCTTGAGATGACCAACTTTATGATAGTGTAAGCATGCCACTCTAGGGTTTGATCAGCCTCTAGACCTTTTGTTCCATGCTCTCATGCAATTTACAACAATGTGACCATATCTACCACACGCTGTATAGTTTTTCCACGTGTTGTAATCCCATACATATTGATTACCAATTCTCTTTGGTTGATAAGGGACTTCTTTACCTTTTGGCTTCCATGCTTGTCTTTTCTTTTTCCAGCATTCTTTAGATGTGTGCCCATTTATCTTTCATGTAGGACAATATTTGTCCATGTAGGTTTCCTTCTTTGGCTTTTCTATCTTGCTCTTGCATTCATAAGCCTTATGTCCTTTCTTGTTATATTTATAACAGAATCCTATGAATGAAGATGTAGATTTAGATTTAGGATTACCTTTCATTTTACCTCTACATGCATTTGATATGTGCCCTTGCTTTCCACAGTGCTTGCATGTTGGCTTTCTTGGTATTGGATTTTCATAGAAATCCTTTGGTCTTGATGTTTCTCCTTTTTCTGTAGATCCTATACCGTTGTTGTTGATGACTCTTCGTTGTCCTTCAAGAAATTCAACCATTCATTTATTGCTTTCTTCAGCCTTTTTGATAATCTCATTATGTTGTTGCTAAATTCTAACCTCATCCTTTAGCTTTTCATTTTCTTCTCTTAGTTCACTGATAATCTATATTCTCTCAATGAGTTCCACATTTATTCTGTTTGCTTCTTGACTCATAAGGATAATCTAATTTGTGAGATCATGGTGATGCTCAGCATGTCTTTGAATTTCCATTTTCTTTTCCTGTAGTTTCTCTAAAATCTTCCTCCTATCATCAATAGCCAGTGTTCTTTCTGTTTCAGCTTGTCTGGCAGAGCTCATCACATCAATCATTCTTACCATCTGGGTCTCTTGACCGATTTGTAGCATCTTTATTTTCTCTGTTAGATGTAGGTTTATTTCCTTTAGATTTGTGATATTTTCTTCTATTGTATCTGATGTATTACTTGCATTAGATACTGAAGAATTAAAGAAATCTAGAATCTCTTCTTCCTGATAGTCTACTTCATTGTTCCTGGTAGCCATACCTTTTCTTTCAGTCAACAACTCTTTCATCTTGATTCTAGCTTCTTTATACTATTCGTAGAACATCTGTATCTCAAGCGTTTTGTTCTCGATATTCTTATCAAGTTTATACTTCTCCATTGTTAGATCTTTTCTCTTAAGCGTTTAGTCTTTTCAAGAAGAAACTTAGCTCTGGTACCAATTGTTCTCTAAAAAGAGGGTAGATCATATGAATGATCTAAGGAGAGTATTGCAAAGGTTCCGGGAGGATGGGATCTCATTGAATCCAAAGAAATCAGTGTTTTGCGTAATTGATGGGAAACTATTGGGTCACATTGTCTCCCAAGAAGGTATAAGGATTGATCCAGAAAGAGTGAGAGCTATTTAGCAACTAAGTTTATCGGTGAACAAAACTAGAGTGAAGTCATTTTTCGGTCAAGTCAACTTCCTCAGGAGATTCATCCCTGATTTCTCTAAAATTACTAAACACATTATTGATATGATGAAGGGAAATGTGAATTTCAAATGGAATGACCCTGGTAAGCAAGCTTTCAAAAGCATCAAGAACGCCATAGCTAATGCCCCAGTGTTATGCCACCCAGATTACAAGAAAGATTTTGTAATCTATTGTTATTCTTCTGAACATACCCTATCAGCCTTCCTAATGCAAGAGAATGAAGAGGAAATTCAATCCCCCATCGCTTTTATGAGAACGCCTCTAAAAAATCATGAGCTGAGATATTCTCAAAATGAAAAACACACTTTTGCGGTGGTAAAAGCTCTTAAGAATTTTAGTTTTTATATCCTACATTCCCACTCTCTTGTGTATGTGCCTGATGCTGCAGTGGAGAGTATTTTGACCCAACAAGATGTGGGGTGTAACAACTGAGGAGCATGGGTAGCCAAAACCCAAGAATACGACATAGAGATCAAGCCCACCAAGTTGGTAAGAGGGAATGCCTTGTGCAAGGTAATGGCAGAAAATCAAGAAGACAAAGACCCAAACGCTACACAGTTGGTTTTGGCAGTAAGTATGCAAGACCCATGGTTTGAAAACATTGTGTATTTCTTGACCTATGTTGAATGTCCTAAAGGATTAACTTCAAAGCAAAGGAGAGACCTAAAACTGAAGGCTTCTAAATATGTAATCTGGGAGCATAGACTATATAAAAGATCTAGAGATGGAACATTCCTCCGATGTGTCGACAAACAATAGCAAGAGAAGCTGTTAAAGTTTTTTCATGATGAAGCCTGCGGAGGACACTTCTCCTCATCAGTCACTGCATTCAATATTTTGAGATATTGTTATTACTGGCCAGGAATGTTTAAAGATGCATGCCAGTGGGTGGCAAGATGCAAAAAATGCAAGATGTTTATCGGGAAGCCATAGTTCGAAGCGTTACCCCTCAGACCAATGATAATTGAAGGGCCATTCCAACATTGGGGACTTAATTTTATTGGTCCTATAAGCCCTACATCCAGTGTAGGTCATACTTACATAATTACTACAACTAACTACTTCATGAAATGAGTGGAAGCCAAGGCAACCAAAAGGACCACTTCAGAGGTAGTATGTGAGTTTATCAAAGAAAATATTCTAGTAAGATTTGGTGTACCTATTAAGTTGGTTATGGATAATTCCACATACTTTTCTTCTCAAGAAATTACTAAATATTTTTTTGAGTACGGCATCATGATCATCCATTCTTCTGATTATTTCCCTGAAGGGAACAACCAAGTGAAGTCTAGCAACGAAAATTTGGTGAACATCATGAAAAATATTGTGGTAGAAAACCAGAGAAGTTGGCATAAAAAGATCTATGAAGCCCTCTGGGCAGATAGAGTGACCCCCAAAAGAGCTATTGGCGTATCTCCTTTTGAACTTGTCTATGGGGTAGAAGCTAGTCTCTGATTGCCATTGCAATTAGCAACTTGCAAACTGAGGATAGTAGTAGAAGATGGCATATATGAAGATGGTCTAGAGAAGAGGATCCTGTACTTGAGCAAATTGGAAGAAGAAAGGGAGAAAATTATTGATCATATCACACATCATCAGATGCGTGTGAAGAACCTATTTGATAAAAAGAGAAGGCCCTATAAATTTATGGAGGGAGACATGGTGCTATTGTGGGACAAGCGCAGGGCACCCAAAGGCATGCACGGGAAATTCGAAACACTGTGGAAAGGACCTTTCAAAATCCATCAGGCGTTTGATAAAAATTCTGTCAAATTGACTTATCTAAAGTGTGAAGCACTACCCCTGACGTATAATGGTCAGGATTTGAAGCTCTATCAGATCTAAATCGAAAGCAAGTAACCCCTGTGTTGTATAATAGCTATGTTTAGTTCCTATTTTTGTTTTCCTAGTTAGGTTTCCTTTCTGCTTTCCTTTCTGCGTCTTGTTTTGGTTTTGTTGTGAGCCACCTTTTGTTGAGCTTTGCGAAACTAGAGATTTGAGTTCCTTTCTTAGACATGTGAATGTCCAAGTCCCCAGACAGAGCCAGCTATTGCCCCACTTTTGGTCTTACCTCAAGAAAAAAATGGATGTTTTATGTGTAGTAGTAGTCATTGAAGTTTCATGCAAGTCTAGAGTCTAAGTCTAGAAATCCCCTTAGGATAGAAGGCCTTTATTGGATTTCCCTAACTTGACTTCTCCTTCCTAAGCCGGGTGAATTCTAGGTCTGAAATAATTTTTTTATTGGGTAGGTTAAGTCCCCAATCTGGTAAAGACCATGTTTTAAAAGATTCTAACTTCAAAATCACATACAGATGAAATACTTTGCCTCATATCTTCAAGTTGCAGCATTGGCAGGAAATCAAGTTTTTGCTTCTTCATGTGGAGTGCGCTTTCTGCAATTGATAGACTTAAGAATATCAAAGGTAAAAAAAGATGGAAAATGAGGAGGTCAGGAACAAGAAAGCTTTGAGCACTCATATCGAACCTATGGGAAACAAAAGAAATAATCAAGCGAAGAAAATTTCATGGAGTTCGCCATAGGTGGAAAAGCAGAAAATGGCTTCTCCTCTGCTCCTACAGGCGGGTTTCGACTAGCGAGGTGTGTTTTCCACCAAACTATCAAGGTGAAGAAGTTTTGAAATATAATCCATCCCATAAGAGATCTGGCATATAAAAAGGCCAATGGAATCAATATATGTCATTTTGGCAGCCCTATAGGCCAGAATTCTCCTTTGGCAGATTTTCAGACAAAGAGCACTCCAAAAGTATTTTTACGCCCAAAGGAGAAGCAGAAAAGTAATTTTTCGCCGCTTCAAGAAAGTTACCATTACGGTTACTAAAGTAAAAAAAAAAATTATAACAGTAAGTAAAGCAAAGTAATTAATTCAAATAAGGTTGTTTTACTTTGTAATGGACTTGTTCATTAATGTAGGGGTCTTTTCATTCGTGTGGCGCGAGAAGTCTGCTGTTAAATGGTAAGAATTCAAAAGTATAAAATTAGTTGGAGATTTCAAACTGGAACCACCATTGTTCACCAAATTGTTTGAATTTGAAGTAGCTAAGACAAGTTGCTCATTGCCTTTGTATCCCTAAGACAAATTCAAATCTCTAGGTTGAATCATACTCACATGGCTTCTAGATTTGTGGGAATCGACAGAATGAACAACATTATCTTTGAGTGGCACAAAATCTCAGATACCCCACTGAAGTTCTTCGACATGCAGAACTTCTAGAATAGATTGAGAGTGGAGTAGATGCACCCTATCATAGAGTAGCTTAGGGAGAGCGGGTTAGTTAAAGCCATCAGTTTTCTTGTAGCCGTTCAAGATCCTGAATTGGTCCGGGAATGTATAGCCCGATACAACCTAGGCACCAAGCAAATTCTCCTACTAGAAAACACGATGCTCCTCTCTATTGATAGAGAGTCTGTCCAGAATTCCCTCTGTATCTCAGAGCAAGAGAAATACTCTGAAATGACTTATAGTTGGATGGTCTCTGAATACTCAGTGAAGAGACCGGTATGGAAAAGAGAGATTATGAAGTCATGGTTTAAAGAACCCAAGAGCGCCAAGGGCAAGTTGCCCAAAACATTGTTTGGCACAAATCTAAAGCCAAACATCATGGACATCCTGGTATTCCTTCACAGGATTAGAGGTGAGAGCGAAGCTCTTAATTTTGTTGAACAACATTTCTTCCTGATTCAGATAATTTTTTCTTAGCATCATTTCAATGATTGGGCCCTTATGGTTAGTGAGAATCTCTCAGACGCCCTAAATAGGGCCAAGTTCCAAAATGAATTCTACATGTCTTCTGTCCTCTTCTATATTTTACCTATGATTCAAATCTGGCCTGGGCTTCCTAGGTTAGAGGAGTTCCCAAATGGTGTAAAAAGCTATGAGTTTTTCCCTTCTTTGTAACTACAAAATAGTTATGCTGATTATCTCATAGTTAATGATGCCTTTACAATGAGACTATGCAGGGAGCTACAAGTTTGTCCAGAAAGGAGATTTTCTCCTGAAGCCATGGCTTTTATAATCCAATTTAGATGTTATTTTATTCAGTTTGGAGATTTCTCATATCTTTGTCTTGCAGGTTTCGATGACTTTCCTTTGAAGTTGCCCAAATACCCTACTAACATGATCGTGCTGATCGAAGTAATGAGGCAAGCACTCTAGGTGAACATCATCTATTCAAAGGCAAAGAAGAAAGGCTACGAGTTCCCAATGACCATCGGAGCTTATAGTTGTGCGTCTCGGTCGGAGGTGATGAATGTTCTTAAAACATTCTCGAAGAAGTTCTCTCTAGAAACATATGACATTTTAAGGCCACAATATGATCCATTTAATTATGCCAGAGATGTCTTACAAATGAGTCGGTCCATTCACCATGTACCTGATATTGAGGACTATTGGGCCAATTGCAAAGATGACTTGGAGAGCAGGGAAAGATTCTATGCCCGGTTAACCATTGAACAGATCAAAAAGTTCAATGTTAACATTGCAGTAGAAGGGCAAGAAGATGATGGCAATCATCCATAGGATGAAAAATACTTGGAGAAGATAAATTCCACCCCTATCATCTCAGAGCCTATGCTAGACCAAGTAGTAAGTGACTTGCAGGCTCTGATGGGGGGATTTACAAAAGAACAGTTCAATGGGTTGAGGGGACTACAGGCTGAAAGAAGAGGTCAGAAAGGAAGCCTCTCGCTCAACAAACTCTGGCAAAGGAAACTTTTGGTGCCATAACCACTTCATCAGCAACAATCTCTACAATTGCAAAAGGATCAATTCAACCATCGGGAGGAGGTGATGAACCTCCTGTGAAAGCTTCTCTCTTAGAGAATACTTATGGAGAGGGTCCTCTTCTAGATATTGGAGTTACAGAAGAAGCAGTCCCGATAGACCAAATTAAGTCTACAGCTAGGCTTTCTAAAGCTACAAAGTCCAAATAGTTGATTAGTGCTATTGCTGTAGATACTTCGGCCAGGACTTCAACCAAAGAAACTCCAAAGAGGGCATCCCCTGTCATAGTTGAAGTTGGAGAGGATAGCCCTAGTACCTCTACAGAACCGGATAAGAGAGGTGGGGAGCAACAGGAGGTTTCTCAAGTTGTAAAATTAATCTCTTACTCACCTACTTTGGTGAATCAATTCACTTCCCACCCTAAAACTACTCCCCCACTCATAAGGAAGTTGTTCATCAAAGAGTTGGTATCTGCCAAAAAAGTCACCAGTGCAGAGTCATGGATAGCAAACACTCTAGAGGGAAAAAGGAAGAGAGTGGGAGAAGAAATCCCCAGCCAAGACACTCTATCACGGGCCTTTTAGCCCAAGACTACCACAAGAAAACAGAAGAGTGTGAAGACAATGTCTACTCTGGGTCGTGATCCTGAGACAGGGCATTTCACCATGGAAGTAGCGAAGCCCATTAAAGAGGGCAGACTCAAAGATCTAGTGGCCTCGGACTTTCAGTTGCAGTCATTTGATATGGGATTGGCTTGACACAATACCAAGGGGGACTGGTGGAAATCCACTAATGTAGTAATAGAGGAAGAGCTGGAAGATCTCAAGACTTCCAAAATTCATCTTAAGGCGGAAGTGGCCCAGCTAACTGATTTCATCAGACAAATCCTAACTCCTATTGCAAGTGCTCACAGTACCCAAACTTCCTTTGATCCCAGTGCTACTGAGAACCAAGCCATTCTAGCTAAGTTGCAAGAGGATCGACATTATGGGCAGATTGGTAAGAGGTGGATCAAGAGGCTCGAGTCAGAAGGTCTGGCAATCATTGAATAGTTAGGTAACGCTCTTCTAAGGCTAGAAACAGAGAAGAGTAACATTGAAAAGAATTTATAGACTCTCACTGCAGAAAGAGTAAGATGCCAAGAATGCATAGTCATGTTGCATGTGGCAGTAAATATGAAGACTAAGGAGGCCCTAAAAGCTAAGATCCTATAGAAGGGTGATGAGCCCTTGATCGAATGGCTCCAAAGTCTGGATTTTAAAATTGAGATGATCATTTAGGGCGAGACCAGTTTACGACAAACAGATGTTAAAGTGAAAGAGGAATAGAGTAAGGATTTTAAAATCCTCTTAGGAATTCATGTGGAATCACAAACCAGTGGTCAAGGCAAGGCAATAGTTGGAGTAATCAACATACAGAAGTCATTCACAGATTATCTGCATAATTTAGCGGAGCAGTCTTCGACTCATCTAGACAAGGTGCCAGAGCTCCAGCAATTGAGTGGATGCATCTTTAGAGCTATGGAGGAACTGAAAGATTGAACAGAAGCAATCAAGACTCTAGCCAAAGAAAATTCCAGATGGCTCGTCCATTACACCAATGTCCACATCAACAGACATGAAGAACTCATCCAAGTCATCACTGTCGTAATCGCCTATAGGTCCAAAGTAGATAAGGGGAAGGAAACTGAATCTTACATATTTTCCCCCTTATGCTATTTTTGTTGAATTTTGTAACGGATAAATCTTTGGTTGTCATTTATGGTTGGGGAAGTTGAACCATTTTGGTTACCCCTTTTTGTAATGGTCCAATCTGGGACTCTATATGTATTATTCCCAAAATCAATACAAACGTCAGCTAAATTTTGGTATGAAGAATATAGTATTGTTGCTGAGTCAATTGTGTATGTTTTTTGAATACCAGTTCTTTAACTATTCCATTGCATTTCCCTTATCTTTCTATTGAATTTGAACGTCTCTTTTGAATTAGATTCGTGATCTACATTTGAACCAGAATTCTGTATTATGATTTGATATAGCTAATTAAGGGGAAAATCAGTTACCATCTTAAGTTTTGGGGAATGTTCTTATGATATAGATCGACTCATCGTCATTACATTGTTAATCTTCAGTTTTGCATCTGCATTTTTAGTAGTTGTTCATGCATAACCATTTTTGGGAGTTAATCCGATTGATAAGATCTCAGAATTGGCTAGGTTTACAATTATATTTACCTCGCCTGAGCTATTTTCTGTTTAGACTTAGCTTGGTTTACCTCTCCTACTCTTGGGTCAAGAGCATACCCCTGTTAGATTAGGAAAGATCAAAATTCATTGAATATTATTCATATAAGGGAGTTGTACCTTCTAATTCAAAGGGAAAATAGGTTTTCAAAGTAACTATTTCCCAACTGTTGTATTCAATTGTTCTTAAACATTTTTGGGCATTTTAGAGTTATATTCAAAAGAACAATATGTTTACCAACACAAGGTTATTTGTAAAAGACTCCTAAAAGGGTCTGACCCTTAACCAGGTCACTATACTTATTGCATTGTAAAGTACAACTCCTAACAGGGTTGAAATATCTTCTAACAGGGATTACTATAAACAAGTATAGTTCATTGTGGGTGCTAATTCCCACCGGGGATTTTACCATTTGGTTTCCCCATAATCAAATTGTGTGTTGTGTATTGTGTTATTTGATTAAGCATTTACTTTGTTATATTTTGAAGTTAAGGAAGCAAAAGAACTAAAGTTATTGATAACTGTTTCACCCCCGCTCTTAGTTACCCTTTGGGACTATTCTAACAATTGGTATCAAAGCCAAGTGCCTTGGAGAAGAAGCCTAACAACTTAAGGTAGATCAAATGTCTTACTTCAGAAAAGAAAGCCCTAAGTTCGATGGAGAAAATTATCTGGAGTGGAAAAACAAAATGATAACACATCTACAATGTGTTGGCTTTGAGATCTTTGAAATTGCTACACAAGAAGTTGCAATTCCATCTCTGAAAGAGCTTGCAAAGGATGATGCTACTAATAGACAGAAGGATACATTTACCAATAATGCAATTGCCAAAGAAGCCCTAATTAGCGCCTTATCTGACAGTGAATTTTTTGAGATCAATAAAATTGACAGAGCATATACCATATGGAAGTATTTAGAAGTTATGTTTAAAGGAGATATTCAAGCAAAGAATGCACGTAGGAAGACATGGAAAAATAAATACAACAGTCTTGAGATGTTACCTGAAGAGAACATTAGAGCTTACAATCAGAGGATAAATGAGGCAGTCTCTGGAATCAGAAACAATGGTGGATATATATCAGAAGAAGACATAATGGACAAGTTGCTAACTACTTTAACATCAGACTATGAAAACAAGATAAGTATTCTAGAGGAAACCATGCAATTCTCACAAGACTTCAAGAGAGAGACTTTGATCAACA
>MU227760.1:3260424-3277001 GCA_018584345.1 Thuja plicata
AAGTCATGATTGAATTTTCAGTTGGCAAGTATAGAGATAGGGTATTATGTGATGTTTTGGATATGAGTTGTGGACATTTGATCTTAGGCAGGTCTTGGCAATGGTCAAGGAAAGTTATTCATGATGGATTCAACAATAAGTACTTGGTTCACCATGAAGGCAACAGATATGAGTTGCAACCTTTAGTAAGGCACCAAGAAGAACAAATACTTATGTGTTTTGGGAAGGAGATAGAAAATAAGGTTCAGTATCATAGTGGATGAAAGAGGGATGAGAAAGTATAGTCAAAAGGCTACTATGACAGTCCTAAAGGAGGAGAGATTTGGGACCTAGCCTTTGTGCAAGTTGTGACCATAAAGTGTCCTATGATGCAGTCAAAGAAAAGAAAGGGGGCAGAGATGTTAGATCAGAGATCTAAGCCATGGAGTGGGTCAAAGGAGGAGGAATTCCAACCCTCTTATTGTGCTTCCCAAGGGCAGGCAGCAAAACCATGTTTTTTTCTTTTAACAAATTGTGTGTGAATGCACGTTGGGAAGATGTGAGAAGGAAGATAACATTGGGTGATTACTTCACCCCTACATTGCTGAGATCCCTTAAGCCACACAATTCTTGGCACAAGCATATCATTGGTGGTGGGGAGTATAGTGCAGGAGCACCAAGGACAGGAGCACCAAGGACCAACATGAAGACCATGAATCAAACCATGAAGACTATGAAGGAATGGAGTGAACCAGATGGAAAGAAGAGGTGAAAGAAGATCAAAGGGATCCTAGGTGATGAAAATCATATCAACTATGGTGTATTGGCTCCTATAATGTTTTGATGTCATGAAATGGAATTTGTATTTTAAGAATAAGTTATATCCCGAAAGGATTAAATAAATATAATTTGGACCACTAGTATCCCAATATGTTTAGGAGGTT
Source organism: Thuja plicata (assembly GCA_018584345.1). NCBI lineage: Eukaryota > Viridiplantae > Streptophyta > Pinopsida > Cupressales > Cupressaceae > Thuja > Thuja plicata. The sequence continues at coordinate 3,261,348 of MU227760.1, forward strand.
CTAGGGGTTTAGTTTGGATTTGAATAAGTCTCCTAGGTGTTTTAAATCCTTTGGATTTCTTAATTTTCTAATTTGCAAGGGTTTAAAAGCATTTTTAAAGTTTGAAAATTCAAATATTTGAAAAGTAACGGCTAATACCCATTTAGGAGGGAAAAGAAGTTTCTATTGTAAAAACACTTAACTAATCCCTCAAACCAATTGAAAGAGGTTGGGGAAGTTAAGTTTTACATTCCTATTTGTATTTGGTATTCGATTGTTCACATATGGTGGCTAGAGTGTACGAAATGCAACAACAATATCAATAGAATATAAGTTTAAATCTCCAACTTGAATGTTCAATACATTTTGGATGGTTTAAACACTTCTTACTTTAATTTTTTGGTTTATGTTGGAATATTAAGCTATCTAAAGTCATTTATCTATTCATTCCAATGCATTGAAGTTGTTTTATATGACTGTACTGTCATTTCCAACAAGTTAGAAATATGTTTTTGTTAAGTTTCTATCCATTTTGTAGTTAGTTTTGCAAACCTTGATCCTTTCCATGGACTCAAAGGCATACAATCCATGGAAGGAAGATACTAACCATGTACCATAAGTTCAAAAACTGATTCTTGCAGAGATTTGAGGAATGAAGTGATCACAAGTTGTTTTGGAGAAGGGTTTCAAGTGAAATGGATGGCTAAGGTTTAGAAGCAAGAGATCAGGATTAAGGACATAGTATTTTTATGATTGGAATAATATTTTAGGGTGGTATGAATGGTGAATCAACCACTAATGGGTCCAAGAAGAGTGTGGATGGTCGAGATTGATGAGGCCTGAGATTTAAGGGTTTGAAGTCACCAAGGGTTTGAAGTCACCAAATTGAGTCTTTTGGGGTTCCTTGAGGTTTGGGTTTAATTCCTCTTATGAGTAGAGGTTGTGTCATTTTAGGTAACTTCCCAGGAGTTGGGACATTGGGGACATGATTCTGATATAGTTGCTTTATAAATTGGCATCTTTTATGCATTTTTGGAGCTATAGTGTGAGGACAGTCACATATGGTCCAAAGGATTCACTAGCTTCCTTTTGGTATGTTGTATAAGGGGATAAAGGGTATCTAAAAATTCAATTTTTTTGGTTATTATTTTGGTAAAATATAAACTTAAAGGCAAATTAATCTCACTGCAGGGCTACAAGGAAGGCTATTAGGCCTCGTAGTAGTTTGGTGAAGAATTGAAGGCTAGGATAGTTGGGTGGGTTTTGAAACCTTCAAACCACTTTGATATGTCCTCATAAACCCTATATACATAAAATCCATCATTAGTTTGTACCTAGGGTAACCTTGGTTGTATTTGGTCTATTTGAGTCATTGTGCTTCGGGAAGGGTAGTTCATTTGTGAACCAAATTTGGCATCTTACCTTGAAGAGAAGTCCATCACATCATCCATTGCATGAAATGGGAGTTTGCTTATGTTGAACCCAAATTTTTGGATTAACCATGAAATATAATATAAATTTATCTGAATTGAAATCATGTTGTAATGTATCACCTAGGATAGATCTAAAATTGAAATATTTGAATCTTATACCTTATTGATACAACACTCTTAAATGTGATTGTTGATTGTTGTTTTTACATGATGTAACAGTTAGGAATAAGTGCTACTGATTCCCATCTTGAAAGAGTAATGAGGTTACTCCCAATGTTCTCAGCAGTCGTGATACAACTGTGTAGAGACTCAATTGAAGATAAATGTGAATGTTCACAAGGAGGCCTTTGTTGGTTCATTCGAAAGAAGCTAGGAAAAAATATCTTTAAACACTTTTTACAACCCTTTTTAAATTTTTTAATACTAATGTGCATGCAATTCTATTCGTGCAAGCTAAATTGAAATCTAAGATGAATTTCTAGATTTAACCTTGTTTCAAAAAAAATCAAAAGAAGAAAGTAACAAGATATTTTAAGAAAATTACTGAAAATAAATTCCTAATAGACATCAACCATAAATGATTCAACTCGCATTTTTTTATGTTAGACATGATAAAGGAAACCCACAAAACATGCATCATAATAACTCACAACTCATATTCAGCAGATGCAATCACCAATAGAATTCAATAAGGTAGAACATTTCTCAAAATTCAACGGATCGCAAAGTGCTTCATGTATGCACACACACGACACAGATTTATCCTCAAGAAAAAATTGAAATATCTTCTCCAAAAATCTGTCACGACATGTAGATTCAATAACAATTAACACCAATCGAACAATTCAGAGGAACAATCACAAAGAAACACAGTTGGTTCTTGAATTCTGAAAATAAATTCTCAAAAGTCACATAGATGGCAGCCAAAATACACCCTGAATACAAAACTAATTGTATTAGGTAAGATCCTACCTTTATTACATTCTAGAGAAGATTTTTAAATAGATATCACATTCATGAGTTATGAATCTCGTAAGTATGGTTTCCAGCCGTGCAAAACTGGCAAAATAAAAATAAATCTAAATCTTAACTACAACTAAACATTTCTAAATGTTTATTTATTATTCTAAAATGGATTTTCATCCATTATTACATCAAAATCATGCAAAAATGATCCCCAATCACATCCAAATTTGTAGGGAAAGACTGCAGGTCCACTATTTCTTGCATGAAATGCCTTCATTTTGGACCCAAACATTGTTTGTAACACTTAAAATTGAGGGGAAAAAGTGTCATCATGTCATATAACTAATTGACTACTCCTTTAAAGCCAAAAATGACCAATATCATGTGATGTATAGCCCCCCAAAACCTGACTTTTGTGCAAAACGTGATTTTATACATTTTTGGGGTTGCAAGTGCTTTGAATCTTGAATGCCCAATTGCCTTGTGAGATGAATGAAGACCAAAACAGATATGAAATCAAAACTTAGTTTTGAGAACCACATCCAAATGAGCTTCTTGAAATCTTTCAATAAATTCATCAATTTCACCAAAATTGTGAAGGTTTATGAACTTTAAGTGATCTTGTTGCCTCCTCTGGAAAGACGTAATCTCAGAATCAAACCTATGCATCTGTTTGATACTATTCATTATTTCCCTCATATCTTCCTTTACATATAACATTTGTTGTATATCCTTTTTGTGCGTGTAGAAGGTAATCCTTGTATTCGTCCTTCATGGGTAGAATGGATGTGATACTAAATTTTTTTCTTTCATATAGAATGCTTGTCAACAATGTTTATTGAAAGTAAAAACTAATCTAAAGAAGATAAATCAAATAAATCTACCCTAGGAAACTAAAAAGTGGTAAAAAACCCAAAAACATTGAAGGCTCAAAACCCTTAGACACTAGCCCACTGGGACTTTCAGACTTGCAGGGTATTGCAGTCTGACATCCTTGATTGGGCTATCGGAACTAGGAAACCACAATATATCTGATTACTATTTCTTGACATGGGCTGAACTCGAAGCTCCGGGTTGCAAACCCTATGTCAGGGTTTCAGAGTGCAAAGTATCTAAAATCTTGAGGTAGCCTGGTGATGATAGTCATTTAATAGTGTCAGGGATTCAAAGTTTGAGGACTCTAAAATCTAGAGCCCTAGACTGCCTTAGTCACTAGTGGGGTCAGGCTTTCGGGGACTTTGGAGGTGTTGGATTTAGGACAATGCCGACACTTTGAAAGTCTTAAATGACTAAAAACACTTAAAAACAAAGTCCTAAAAATCAACAAAAGATAAACTAAAAAAATAACACAAAGGGAAGAAGAAAAAAATGGGAAGGGAAAACCTAAAAGTGACAAGTAGCTGCCCAACTATTAGGAGCACATGGGCCCACAATTTGACATGGTAGACACTGGATTAAACAAAACTAGAGGGCTATTGGACTCAATGGGAAGTAGTACTAAGAGGGGAGGGGTGAATCAGTACCTCTAAAAATTCTAACACTTTACCCAATTTATCATTAGTGATCATTCAATTCTGATTTACCAACCATTACTGTTATTCTTTCTTATGTAGACATTGTTTGTTAACAATATTTACAATCATCCATAGAAACATTCATGAAATTAACAAACAATAACACAAGATATGATATCACAGAAAAATCCTGTTAGGAAGTAAAAAATACGGTGGGGATGGCACCCACAAAACTTAACTATATGCAGAATGGAAGGGAGTTGGTTAAGGCTTACAATTTTATCACTTCTGATGATCTACCATGTTAGGAGTATTGAGGTGGAGACCTATTAAGATCTACTCTGTTAAGAGCTTTAGCAACACTGATTTAAGTGTGCACTCAGTTATGAGATTTACTTTAGGATGGTTAAGCCCACCTTTCTTGAAAGGATTTCATTAGTGTACTACACTTGTTAGAATGAGTACAAATGTTGACCCGACTATATGCAATCTACTATTTCTGATTTACAAATCCATTAAAGATTTTACAATAATGATATCACCTTAAGTGATTGATGAATACCTTTTCTCTGCTTGTCGATAGCCTCTGTTATGTTCTTGAAAACTGATTTGAATCTATTTGTGTTCTTCCGCATGAATTCTCTATCTGGTCTTTAGTTTCTCTCTGTGGCTACTATCTTCTTTGAACAACAACTATTCTTAATGGATCGAGCACCTATTTATACAAGTTATTTGACCTATCTCGGAATTCATGATTTACAATTTTAACTCTCAGATCCAAGGTTTACAACTTGACCTTGATCTTTAGTTTGCATGTTTTAAAATAGTAAAATGAATTAAGACAATAAAAATTACATTGCTTCCTCTGCACATAATGGATTAAAAAGAAAATCAAGAAGTTATAAATACAACTTCAGTGATTTATCTGATGTGGAAAGTCAAATCCACTTTTTGTGGGATGTAACTGACTGTCGGTTCTTGGTTGACAGTTTGTACTCGCAGTCTATCAGTGTTCCTTGACTGAAATATTCATTGAGTTCCTTGTATCTTTCAGGTTCCTCTCTTTTCTATTCGTCGAGTAGCACTGTTGATACTTCATCGGGTATCCTTATCTTTTTGTCATCGGGTAACACTTTGGCAGTGTTCGTCGGGTAACCTTGGTGTTGGATAGTGTTGTACCCTGTTTGTTGGTTTAGACTATACTGATGGTGCAGATCATGTTTTTCTCTAAGTATACTAATGGCAAAATATAATGCCTTTAATCTCCCCCTTTGACATTAGTATAAAAAACTGATATGTGCATAATACTGAAATTATTACACCATGTTTATTTCCTTGTCATAATATGACTCCCCCTTTCTTTGTGCATCGGTATAGTGTATGTATATGTACATGTATACTATTTGATTGTTGTATGTACATTATTTTCCCTTTCTTTTTCTTCCACTATACATTATTTTCTCCTTTCAATTGAGGTGATGTACATATCAAATTCCCCCTTTCTTTTATACTGATGACAAAAACATACAACTTACAAAATGTCAAAAATTTGTGAAAAAAATGTGTAACTTACAATGTGTCAAAAACATTAGAATGGGTAAGTTTGATATCTTCTAGTAGTTTCTCCCATTGTTCTTTCAATTGTTTGAATGACATATATTGCAGCTCGAGTCTTGCGTGCATATCAAAAATGCTTTCTAGGATAGACATTTCAGGGGTGGCAATTAGTGTATTTGCCTATGTCATATTTTGTTGCAGTAGTGTAAGTGTCGGTAAGAGATTAACTTGTAGCTCATTGACTTCATCTCTATATTTCATCTTTGCAAATTTAATGTCCTCTCTCTACTTCCTAGCCTGTATTATTTTTTGTTTGTGCAATTTAAGTGCTTTTGCTGTGTTAGCTAGAATTTGTGCACTGGACTGAAAATCAACATCTAGTTTTGATATCTTGTCAGTATACTCCTTAGTGAGTTGATCTAAAGTGCACAATTTCTTAATTAAGGTAACAGCTTCTGATAAAAGTGGTTCAATTGTACTTACCAATTCAGATAGCTTGACCTTTTTGAGTGGCACTTCCTGGCTTATCTTCTCTGTGAGCTTGAATTCATACTTTTGATCAAGTCTCTCTTCCATAGTTTTCTCAGAATCAGTATTCTGAGATGTTAATGCATCCATGAGTGTTACCAGTTGATCAATTATTGGAACTTTCTAATTAATGTCTGTGTTTGGTACAATTTGTTGAAGTATATCTCTTGTTACTTTAAGTACCTTGGCCTCTTTTGCTTCTTGTTTCATCTTATCTTGAATGGCCTTTCTCTCACATAGCTTTGCATTTTTATTAACATTGTTGGATCCAATGTTCTTGGATCAAAAACTGGTATCTCAATTATCTCATCCAGAGTTACTAGATTTTTTTTCTTTCCTTTCTTCCCTTTTGAGATCTTAGGGGATGCAGATGTATGAACTACTAAAGCTAGTTCATTTGTACGCTTTGAGTTACTTGGTGAAGCTTTTGTTGATGAAGCATCTTGTGTCTTCTACTTAGTTTTCATCTATTGGTTATGTGAAGACATCTCTTCATTTACCTTGGGTGTTTAGATATAGAATGTGCTTCTGATTTCTGTGTTGTGTCATCCTTCTTTCCTTCTTCACCATGTTCTAAATGATTTTCCCTTGTTTCCGTTTGATTTCCTTCCCTGTTATGATCAGTATCCTTCTGATCATTGGTTACAGATTGCTCTATAGATGTATCTATAGTCTCTTTTCCTTCTCCTTCACCCTTTTCTGTGGGTGTTCTTGTTTCCTTTTCATTTGATCCTTCCATGGCCTCTAGAATGTTTATTTCCTTTATTAGGAAAAACATGTTACTTTTTGTTGCTATTTGGGCTTTTTCAATGTTGATGTCCTGCTCATTGGCAATGTCCTTGTCAGCAGTGACATTCTCATCTTTCTATATGGATTTTGCAGGGTCTTGCACTTTTGAGTGCATGATTGAAGTGTCTTACACTTCTTCATCTGTAATATCAATTATCTTGTCATCTGATATTTTCAGTTCTTGATGGCTTTGTTGATCCTTGAGTGTGATAAATATCACATCATCTTTCTTCTTGGGATCATTGTCAAAGTCATAGTGAGTGATATCTTGGACAATGTCATCCATGCCTATATTCAAGTTACTAGGCTCATCATCACTCTCCTAATTACCCAGAGAAATGTGCTGAGGACTTGCATTATCTATCTCCTCTCTGTGAGGTGTGTTTGTGAGAAGTAATTGCTTCTCAACACTTGATGATTCTGCTGATAGATCTAGGAGATGTCTCCATTTGGTCTCTGTCATCGAGTCTAGTTATATAAACTTTCTCTCTAGTACTTTGTAAGCCCTTATTTTGGTTACAAATTTACTTTAGTGTTTCTTTAATACTTCTTGTATTTCTTCAAACTTGGATTCAGGAGGCATCAATCTTAAAAGAATTCCTTCTCTTGCTTCTCTTTCCATTTGTAAGGCATATGACCATTGTTGGTATATCCTTTTGCCTAGCTCCTCAGGTATTTGGCTTACAAATTCAGAAGGGGCATACTTGTTTTTAATCATTGATTTGATGACTGCATCCTGTATCTTATTCTGATCTTCTGGATTCATTGTATCCCACTGCATGATCTTTTTATCAGTCATTGTACCATGGGTAGTAATTGATTTGGCAGCTTCATCTACCGTTTGGTTTCTCAAGTTCTTCTTTACTACTTCTGGTTCATCATCTTTGGTGTCATCCAAGTCAGCCTGTGTCCTGACAAACCTTTTTCTTTTCTTTGGTGGAGTGGATTTCACAGGTAGTTGTCTTGCTCTTTTTTCTGGTTGCTTCCTTATATAGGTCATTACTTGACCTTTCTTAAGTGGTGTTGTATCCGTTGCAGTAGTCTGACTTCTTGTCCTTTGTTTCTTAGTAGGAGGTGGAGATGGAGGTGCATCAGATTCAGTGGCCTCTGTATCTGATTTCTTTTCCTTTAGTGTTTGATCGATGGTACCCTGTTCATCAGTTTCCTCTTGCTGATTCTGTTCTTCCTCCTCTGTGACCACTAGAATCCTCTTGAGATTCTTTATCATTTTATCTTTCTTGTTTATAGTCATTTTGACTTGTAGGCCATGTTTTATCTTAGATTTGGCCTATTCATATGTACCAAAACTTGGTTGTTTTTTATCAATGAGCTCATTGAGTAGTGCCTAAATTACACTAGTAGCTAGATGAATATCAATCTCATAGTCTAATGATGATAACCAAGCAGTTCTTGGTACAACCGGTTTGACATGTGTGAAGTTTGTATCTGCCATGAAACTTATTTCATCCTTGTGTTTCTCTGCTAGTTGCTCAGGAATCCTAGTTCTTTCCATCATCTTTTCCTTGAATTCAAGGAAGTATGCAGACATTACAGACTCAAAATTGTCTCCTAGTGACTTAATTAGTTCAATAATTTATAGGGTTACCGGTTTGGTAGAGTCCCATACAACTTTTCCTACTGAAGGAAAATATTATTGAAAATAGAAAAATGTACACATAATAAGTGAACCAAACTTACATGTGTTGCTCTTTGCAGATATGATCTTGATCATATTCTCATCAAGTTTTCTCAGTAGGATCTCACATAGATCCATTTGAATTCCTTTAGTTACAATTTTGTAAGTTGTGCTTACTGCTATTGCAGAAATGTTGTTCATTCTGCTAGCCTGAAATATTTTGTAACCAATAACACATGCACCAAATTTCAACTCGTCATCGGTGATTGTGTTAACCTTGAGACCTCTGTTGTCTCCTTCTGCATTAGTATGTTTTGTAACTTCTTTCATGGATAGAGGTTTGTGTGCTCTAGGTTTTTCGGTTATTGGATAACCAGTGACAACATGAAGAACATCCCTTGTTATTTGCTTGGGTTGGTCTAGCTATAGTTTGTTTTTATACATCCTGCTCAAGACTATCATAATCCACTCTATCTTGATTTCCCTCAGGAAATGTAGGGCATTGGTTAACCCTTTGACCTCCAAGTGTTTATGTTCTTCTTTCAATTTTCCTTCGCCATCACATAGCTTCTTATAAGATTCATCCATTTCCAAATCACCTATCTCTGTAATCTTGTAATGACTGTAAGACCTAACATCTTCTATGAGAAAACCCTAGGTGAAATTTTTGAAAATAATTCAGCTTCATCAGGTTTCGATACAATCTATGGATAGATTTTGTATTTAGGTTCTACACGTGTTGTTCTTGATGAGTTTAACCACATTCTTCTTTTCCTTCTTTAACTTAGCATTTCTTGAAGTGGTAGCCATTGTTTTTCAAGAATTTAGGGTTTTCTTCAGGATTAGGGCTTTCTGGACAAAATAATGACAAAGATCTTTCAGTTCCCTTGTTACTTACTTCAATTCATGAATGTGATGAAGAATTTGTTCCCTGTGTGTTGAATCAATCTGTAGACGCTTGTACTTTCTTCTCTTTAATTGCTATGATGTCGCTATGTTTTTCTCTTCAAATCACGGGTGAAAAATGAAGTTATCCTGTGGACTATTTATAGAATTTTTGACGTAAGTCTTTACAATAAACGTTTACCAACTTGTCAGGATGTGAAGACGGGTTTCATCGGGAGGATATTTCAAATCATCATCATCGGTGAAGACATGATGCTTATGGAAGTTGTCAACCACTTTGATTTTTACTGATGGATATTGGTATTGTGTTACGACCAATTCTAAATTTTGCTTTCTTACTGACAGTCGTCGGGATACATTAGTAGTTTATCACTTTTACTAGTTGACGGACAATTTTTGGTAAGTGTGAACAACTCATTTTTGTGTTCACTGATGAGTTTCGGTAAGTGTTTACTGACGGTGTTGAATTCTTAGATTGGTAACAAGTAAAGTAATATGCATCTTTGATTTGTGCAGATTTTGACTATATATCATTTTATATAATGGAACTGATGAAAAATGTAACTTGGTATAGTGTAGTTCCATACTTGTTCAGCTCAAGTGGGGTTGGTGGTGTCACCAGATCCATTGGATGGGGTGTCACCATTTGTATTTCTTGGTCCAACTTCATTATTTCTTGAAGCTTTTATCCACATTTTGTCTCTTGCCCTCTGGATATCTTCAATGGTGTTACCATTGGAATGTGTGCCTGTGTCTGTCGATCTGTCTTTGCAATCTTTCTTGAGATGACCAACTTTATGATAGTGTAAGCATGCCACTCTAGGGTTTGATCAGCCTTTAGACCTTTTGGTCCATGCTCTCATGCAATTTGCAGCAATGTGACCATATCTACCACATGTTGTATAGTTTGTCTAAGTGTTGTAATCCCATACATATTGATTACCGATTCTCTTTGGTTGATAAGGGACTTCTTTACCTTTTGGCTTCCATGCTTGTTTTTTCTTTTTCCAGCATTCTTCAGATGTGTGCCCATTTATCTTGCATGTAGGACAATATTTGTCCATGTAGGTTTCCTTCTTTGGCTTTTCTATCTTGCTCTTGCATTCATAAGCCTTATGTCCTTTCTTGTTACATTTATAACAGAATCCTATGAATGAAGATGTAGATTTAGATTTAGGAGTACCTTTTATTTTACCTCTACATGCATTTGATGTGTGCCCTTGCTTTCCACAGTGCTTGCATGTTGGATTTCTTGGTATTGGATTTTTGTAGAAATCCTTTGGTCTTGATGTTTCTCCTTTTTCTGTAAATCCTATACCATTGTTGTTGATGACTCTTCGTTGTCCTTCAAGAAATCCGTCCATTCATTTATTTCTTTCTTCAGCCTTTCTGATAATCTCATTATGTTGTTGCTGAATTCTAACCTCATCCTTTAGCCTTTCATTTTCTTCTCTTAGTTCACTGATAATCTCTATTTTCTCAATGAGTTCCACATTTATTCTGTTTGCTTCTTGACTCATAAGGATAATCTGATTTGTGAGATCATGGTGATGCTCAGCATGTCTTTGAATTTCCATTTCCCTTTCCTGTAGTTTCTTTGAAATATTCCTCCTATCATCAATAGCCAGTGTTCTCTATTTCAGCTTGTCTGGCAGAGCTCATCACATCAATCATTCTTACCATCTAGGTCTCTTGACTGATTTGTAGCATCTTTATTTTCTTTGTTAGATGTAGGTTGATTTCCTTTAGATTTGTGATGTTTTCATCTGTTGTATCTGATGTATTACTTGCATTAGAACCTGAAGAATTAAAGAAATATGGAATCTCTTCTTCCTGATAGTCTACTTCATTGTTCCTGGTAGCCATACCTTTTCTTTCAGTCAACAACTCTTTCATCTTGATTCTAGCTTCTTTATACTATTCGTAGAACATTTGTATCTCAAGATTTTTGTTCTCAATATTCTTATCAAGTTTATACTTCTCCATTGTTAGATCTTTTCTCTTAAGCTTTTAAGCTTTTCAAGAAGAAGCGTAGCTCTGGTACCAATTGTTGGACTCTATGGGAAGTAGTACTGAGAGGGGAGGGGTGAATCAGTACCTCTAAAACTTTTAATACTTTACCCAATTTATCATTAGTGATCATTCAATTTTGATTTACCAACCATTACTATTATTCTTTCTTATGTAGACATTGTTTGTTAACAATCTTTACAATCATCCATAGAAACATTCATGAAATTAACAAACACATAACACAATATATGATATCGCAAAAAACTCCTGTTAGGAAGTAAAAACTGCGGTGGGGATGGCACCCACAAAAATTCACTATCTGTAGAATGGAAGGGAGCCGGTTAAGACTTACAATTTGATCACTTCTGATGATCTACCCATTTAGGAGTATTGAGGTGGAGACTTGTTAAGATCTACTCTGTTAAGAGCTTTAGCAACACTGATTTAAGTGTGCACTTAGTTATGAGATTTACAATAGGACGGTTAAGCCCACCTTTCTTGAAAGGATTTAATTAGTGTACTACACTTGTTAGAATGAGTACAAATGTTGACTTGATTGTATGCAATCTACTATTGCTGATTTACAGATCTATTAAAGCTTTTACAATAATGATATCACCTTAAGTGATTGATGAATACCTTTTCTCTGCTTGTCGGTAGCCTCTGTTCTATTCTTGAAAACCGATTTGAATCTGTTTGTGTTCTTCTGCATGAATTCTGTGTCTGGTTTTTAGTTACTCTCTGTGGCTACTATCTTCATTGAACAACAACTATTCTTAATGTATGGAGCACCTATTTATACAAGTCATTTGACCTATCTTGGAATTCATGATTTACAATGTTAACTCTCAGATCCAAGGTTTACAACTTGACCTTGATATTTAGTTTGCATATTTTAAAATAGTAAAATGAATTAAAACAATAAAAATTACATTGCTTCCTCCGCACATAATGGATTAAAAATAAAATAAATAATTTATAAATACAACTTCAGTGATTTATCTGACGTGGAAAGTCAGATCCACTTTTTGTGGGATGTAACTGACTGTCGGTTCTTGGCTATCGGTTTGAACTCGCACTTTGTCGGTGTTCCTTGTTTGAACTATTCATCAGGTTCCCTGTATCTGTTGGGTTCCTCTCTTTTCTGTTCATCAGGTAGCACTGTTGATACTTCATTGGGTATCCTTATCTTTTTTTCATCGGGTAACACTTTGACAGTGTTTGTCGGGTAACCTTGGTGTTGGATAGTGTTGTGCCCTGTCTGTCGGTTTAGACTAGACCGATGGTGCAGATCATGTTTCTCTCTAATTATACTAATGGAAAAATATATTTCCTTCAAGGCCCCCTCTATCGAGACACAAAATAAAAAATAAAATCGGGGTCCTCATTAGGCCAAGTAGCCAAAATGGGGTGTGAGTTGTGGAGGCACAATAAATAGCCCCAAAAAAAGGAAAAATGACCAAGGCATTTTTTCATTAGAAAATCACCTTTCAAACTAGCACCACACCAAGGAACCCAACTAAGTCATTGGTACAAGGGAATACTATTTCACTAGGTTTGAGAGTGATAGATTCTATCAATGGTTTCTAGTTGTGCTCAAAGTGTATTTATTCCGACTAGGCACTTCAACAAAGTTACCTTGGAGGATGAATACCAAAACCATTTAACAAAATCAATCTAAATCTCATAGAGATTTCTCTACTACGAAGCAGGCATCTATAGCCCCAACAAAGCTCTTTGTATGATTTAGTATAGCCTTTCTCTACTGCCAGTCAGGTATCCATAGCCGTAATAGAGGTTGCTAGAACGACCTATTTTATTATGACTGAGTATTTTTTCTTAAACATCACACTTGTGTGGATCACTTAGTAATCTTTTTTCTTTTCCTTAACTTCTTAATGGTTTAAACCGCTCAGTGATTCTTCTTTTGTAGATCTCTGGGTGATTTAGGTCACTTAGCTTCTCCTAGTTTTTACAAGCTTCTTTGATGATGTGGATCACTTAGTAATCCTTCTTTTCTCATATACATTTTTTTTATGCTCTTTTTTTAGACAGATTTGTAGGGTTTTGAAATCATGTTGTTATCTAGGTTGATATGCGTATAATGACTCTGATATTCACCTAACTGAGAGACCTCACTTCAGGTCAAGTCCTTTAGATGTGTGTATGTGATTTTGGACAGCTAGCATCAAATATTATCCTATCATTTGGGTGAAAAAACACTTCCAAATTCAATTACCAGATGTAGTTCCTTAAATGAGGGTTTATTCTCTGAGGTTTTGACTAAGAAATACTCCTACCTCCTATTGAGAACTAGTTGGGGTGCACCACTTATCAGAAACAACTCCCAAAAAAATTATTTCATTTATTTGTAATACATTTAGTTATGAAGGATACATGTTATATCTTTATCAATATTTGTTTCTGGATTGGCGACCAATCATCAAGGTGAAAAAAAAGATTAAAGAAATATTGTCTTCTTTTAATTCTATTGTACATAAAATATGAACTTGTTACACAACTTTAGAAATAATGTTTCACCGATTGAGTAGATCAATAACTTTAATTAAAGACTCGTATAATTTTTAAAGATAGCGGATGGAGAATATCATATTAGAAAATGATTGATATAAAGAAAAAGAGCATCAAAAAACACTTTTTTAAATGATAGTGGATGAAGAATTTCATAACATAAAAGGACAAGATAAAGCAAAGAACTTCAAAATAATTTTTTCATAGAGTTATATTTTGATATTTAGTAAAAACTTGATTGATGAAAAGTACATAGTTTATTATAAATAAATAGTAACAATTATTGACTAGCAACATAAAAGGAAAAAAATATTAAAATTCTTATTTTAAAGTAAGACAATAATAATATTTAAGTTGGTGGCTATATGTTACTATCAAATTAAATAAATAAATGGTCTTATCATGTCATTTGAGAAAAATAAGGTTTGATTTAATAAAGGTTGGGATGGTTTATAGTATAAGAGGGAATACAATCTTAAATCTAAGTTTCAGTGAAATAAAAATTATGAAAAGTTAAGATATTCCACATTTCATAAGTGAGATATAATTCTAAATTTAAATATGTAAAATTAATATATTCAAATGTATTCTAGATTTATATAAAAATATAGAATAATTATATTATTGTAATCATAAAATTTGCATACATATCCTTTATTTTTTTAAATTTTTCTTCTATTTTTATGAAATAAATTAACTCAATTACAAATTGACAAATACTGACATCTTATGTAATGTTGGGCGCATTCCATTATCACCCCTGTATTGACACTCATTTCCATGCATTCCATCTTATCCACACTCATTCTCATTTAGATACATTTGCCAAAATTATCTTATCTTATATTGATGTTTGCACATATCACCATGCATCCACATGTCATATAGATACTAGCACTTCCCTATCCTCATTCTATCATGTGTGTGTCTGTGTGTAGAGTTATCATGTTTTAATATTTTAAAAGACAATTAGCTTTAAGTAGCAAATTATTAAAACTAGATCTTTACTTTAATATGTAAAAATATATTTTTATATATGAATGCTATCTTGTGGTATGTGATAGAGATACCACACCACATGAAATTGCTGAATAATTAAAAACCATATTTGATTTTTTCTATAAAATCCTACATATTTCATACATGTTTACGAGCAAAAATGGTACATGTTGATGTGATTAATTGTTGTATCTTGGTATTTAAAATCATTCAATTTGTCTTCACTATCATCCAATTACTATGTAAAATTTTTATCAAATAGGAAGAAAAACTAATATAATAACACTTAACTTGAAGCACTAAAAGGAACAAGTATTTTTGCATTAATATTCTAGAACATTTGCATGACTATAACTATCTTTGATCTTCTACACGACTATAATAGCTAATCCAATCAATGGGGCGACCTAAGATAACTTGGTCATTTCAATCTAGCAATTTTCTTGAGTTGTTTCTAAATATCAGTAGTCTTAATCATTAACAAAGAGAAGAAATCAAGTTGAAACAAGTCACATATATCTATTATAAGCAAGTTAATTCCTATGATAGGTAAGATTGATACCATAGACCACAAATTCAACCGTTAATAAATTTAAAGACAATTTTAATCTCAAAAGATATATTTCAAGTTGATTGCATCCATATTTAGTACTAAGCTAAGTTGAACTCAATGCAACAATAGATTCATTATCCATTATATGTCCTAAATCTATGTATCCTAACCCCATGTATTGAATTTCCTAATTTACCATTAATTTGAACAAGTTTATTATAGGTGGCTATCATTTACTTTAATCAAATT
>MU227760.1:3277101-3310082 GCA_018584345.1 Thuja plicata
AATCCATTAATCAATTTGATATTTATAATATTAGTGTAAAAACCACAAATATTATAGGCATTATTTTTATTTTGGACTCATTTTTATGAAGCTTTAGGTTTATTGATGACTCCCCTTTGTTAATGAATAAGCTTATTACCACTATGGGATCCTCTTTTATGAATATGTGACCAAACATTTGCAAGCACCCTCAATCTTTCAATGTTGTAGTGGTTGTGATAGCCATCCTTGGAATCTATATTATAAATATATCTCTTAAGATTGCCACAAATTCTAGGATTTGGTAATCTTGTAAGTCATGTCATCTTTTGAGATCAAAGGGGATATATATGTGATAAGGCATCCATCTAAATCATTAGACATGGGTTGGGTAAGAGTGATAAAAGGTGTCTTTGTAGAGAAAGGTTATGTATTAGATGCGTTTTAATTATCTAAGAATAAATTAGATAGGAAACCTTTGATGAAGTTAATCATAAATTTTATGATATAAATTTTGATCACTTATGTTTGTAGGGTAGATATCAAAATATTTTTAATTATTTATTGATTTTGAATTTAAGGAAGTTGGCCATATTCCCATAATTTTCCTACAAAATTGAATAAAATTATGAAGTTATAAGGTTAAAAAACTAATAAATTCATATTTACAATCTAATCTCTATAATTTTTGTATAAATTTAAAATATAATATATAAAAATTTGATATAATATGGGCATTTTTTTTCTCTGGTAGGGTTTCATGCATACAACATCCTGTCTGTGTCTTTGCTCTGAGCTATCCATCTATCATATCACATTTATTGCAGGGATTTTTCACTAGGGTTAGCTTTTAGTATGGCTCCGGCCAACTTCGGCCCAGCAGTTGATGCTGGTGTGTGAGTTGAAGCTTCGAAAAGCCATGGTGCCTCCTCTGAACAAATGTTCTCGCAAGTTCATCTTGAAGGTCTTTGATGAGGTAACCCTGATATTGTTCTTAATCTGAAAGAATTTGATTCTGCATGTGAATGGTTAGAAAATCATACTCTGATTGGATATTTTGTGGGTCGTACTCCTGAAAGTATCCTAAAAGATTGGGTAAACAAGAGTTGGACCCCTCATGGGGTCCGCCTTAATGGTGTGCAAAACCTTACCAAAGGTTTTTACCTTTTCCGCTTTTCTAACCCTTCCCAGGCGGAAGCGGTTTTCAGCCGCAAGCCCTGGACTATTAGGTCATCCCTACTTGTTTTTCAAAGATGTTATTGAGACTTCACAGTCTTGGATGACAAGAAACTTAGGGTTCCTATTTGGGTTGAGTTTCCTAGTCTCCCTTTGCCATGCTGGTTGTTTATTGAGTCCATTGCTAAAACCCTTGGTAAGGTCATTGTCATGGAACATGAAAATTTTTTCAATGCCCATCCCTAGAAGCGTGTTTGTGTTGAGGTCGACCTTTCTAGGGACCTCAAGGACACTATTGAAATCCAGGTTGGTTATCTCACCATTTCTCAAAAAGTGCTCTATTTTAACCTGCCCAACATTTGTTATCGGTGTCAATCGATAGAACAAAAGATTAAGGATTGCCCGCTAGCTACCTCTCAAGTAAAGCCATCGCCCAAGGAAGCACCGACAAAAAATACAGAAGCTGGAAAAAAAGAAGAATGGACTATAGTTTTGTGAAGAGACAGGAATGCCTCAAGCTCCAAGATGATGCAAGCCACTTTGGTTGTTGTATCATCTCCAAAACCTCCGGTTGTAAAATATCCTCCTTCCACTAATGCACCACTGTCGCTTATTTCAAACCCTGTTATCCAGGCGAAAATCTCTGTCACGAAGCCTTCCACTCCAGAAGTGGTGCTCATGCCACCAACGGTTTCTTCAGTTTCCTCCTGGTCTTTGCGTTAGTCTCACTGTCTTGATGGACACACAGATGACCCAGATAAAAGGCGGTTTACCTCTTCTAGAGAATTACTCCCCAGCTTTGGCTCTGTACCAACCTTCTTGCAAAATAGTTTCTCCTCTCTTGGGGACGAGGAAACCATGCAAGAGTTTTTATGAATTTTTTGTCCTGGAATGTGCGAGGTCTAACTGACCTCTCCACAAAGTACTATGTTCATGATACCCATCGCAGAATTCATAGTCTGGACGTGTTATGTTTATAAGAGGTTAAAATTTTTGGGTTCCTGCTTAACTCTACCTGTCGTGTCATATGGCCAAACGACATTGTCTTTTCTTCTCAGCATGAAGCTGGTAAAGGTGGTGTCATTACTATTCTGTCACCTTACCTTCATTCTTATTTTATTTCTCATGGATCTGACCTGATGCAGCGTGTCACCTAGATTTTGCTATCTTTTCATAATCATTCTTTCGGTATCATTAATGTTTATGCCCCCAATGATGTTGTCGAAAGATCTCAACTTTGGTGTTGGCTGGCAGACAATTTGCCTCCTACTACTTGGGTTATGTGTGGGGATTTTAATATGGTTGAGCTAGCCTTTGACAAGGAAGGGACTACGCCTTTTCGCTGGATAGATGGGGAGACAGAAGCTTGGTACCACATGCATAATCAATTGGGCCTTTTTGATCCCAATGCTAACCGCTGCCAGCAGGGTAGGGTTTGGCAACTTGGTCTAATTTCAGAGCTGGCTCTGACCACATATTTAAGAGGCTAGATCGTGCTATGATAACAGCTCAATCCTTTTTCTCTTTTTCTAAGGATCGGGGCCTACCTGTCATTCCTCTGACAGATGTAACCCTGTCAGATCACTTCCCCATTTATTTTTCCATCACTTGGTAGTCCTTTTTCAGAAGGGCTGCCTAGATGCATTTATATCTCAACATGTCAGTGCTGACGCATGCCTCCACTATTTCTCACATTCTTCAAGTTTGGAGTCTAGAGCCTCGGCGCCACAGTCATCTTGGTTAGATTCAATGGTAGAATGACGCCATCACCCATACTGCAAGATTTCTTTGCATTTACGACTGTTAGTTATCCTGCTATAGGAAGTGTGCTTATGAAGCTAACACTAAGGCTCTTTGCAATGTTGTTGATTCGCTTGCGTTGAACCCCTTTGATTCTAAACTCCAGCTTAAGCTGGCTCAACTCTGACATGAGAATCAAATTACTAATGCCTATGCTTCTCGTGGAGCTCAAATCAAAGCTTGTCTCCACTGGTTGGAGGTGGACGATAAAGCCTCCAAGGAGTTTTTTCATGCTCTCAAAGCTCGACATACCAATGTTGGTATTCAAAAGATTAAACAAGGATCTGAAACCCTTATTGAGCTTCCGGCTATTCTTCAGGATTTTGTTCAGCATTATGAACAAGTGTTTGCATCGTAGGGTAGGCTTTTGTATTGTTGTTACTCCAAACTGCATAGCAGTCGAGCAGCATGCCTTTTGTGAGCAATTGTTTACCATCTCTGACCTCAGAGAAGCAGCTTTTTCTATGGCCAATGATAAATCTCCAGGATGTGATGGCTTCCCCTCTGATTTCTACAAACACCTTTGGGATGCTATTGGTCCTAACTTGCACAAATTCTACCTTGAGGGCTTTCACAATAAAATTTTGGGTACTTTAATTAATAAAGGGAATATCAAATTCATACCTAAGTCTAGTGATCCAGAGGATATCTACAACTGGAGGCCCATCACCTTGTTGAACGTCTCCTACAAGATAATTGCCAAAGTGTTAGCTCTTAAAATCAGACATCTCCTTCCTCTTATTGTCCGCCCTGAACAAACTGGTTTTATTAAATCCAGGTATATTCTTGACAACATTATTGCTATCTGGGAAGGGATGGAATGGGCTCACCAATCTAAACAGGCTACCTTGTTTCTCAAAATTGATTTTGTTAAAGCCTATGACCGCATTGAATGGCCTTTTATTCTTTCTATGCTTCAAGCTCTTGGGTTGGGTCCTCACTTCCTACAGTCTGTGGAAATGCTTTTTGGCGATGCCTCTATGTGCATTACCATCAATGGGACTCAATCTAATACTTTTGGGATTTTTAGATCCATTTGGCAAGGTTGTCTGCTGACTCCTGCCTTATATGTGCTTGTTGCTAAAGGCTTTGGGTATTTTCTTGCCAACTCTGTTTCCTCTGGTTTAGTTCATGGCATTTCCCTTCTTGATTCCTCTTCCCAGCTTATTAATGGTCACTTTGTTGATGACTCCTTTCTCACTCTTATTGAGGATGAGGAGAACATCTCCAATGCCTTGCAGTGCCTGGACATCTTTTGTCAAACCTCTGGATCTGCTATCCAATGGTCTAAAACTCTTTGTTGTAGATAGTCTTTTTTTCTAGCCCCTACCTGGCTTAATAATTTTGGCTGGAAATGGCTTCAGCATGGGGAAGTTTTCTGCTTCCTGGGCATTCCCTTTTCTTTCCATGGGTCCTCTGTGGATTTATGGAATGTTGTGATTGCCAAGATTGAAAAAAAGCTGCAATATTGGATCTGCAAGCCTCTTTCCCTTGCTGGTAAATTTTAGATTTTCTCTAAAGTGTTGGCTACTACTCATGTCTACTACTCCTCATGTTGGGCTCCTTCTAAGGCTTCTTATCTCAAGCTAGAATTTTTTCTCAGAGATTTTCTTTGGGCCTCTGGTGCTGACAGCCATGGGTTTCATAGGGTTGCCTTCCTCGTGATTCTGGAGGCCTTGGCCTTCTCTCCACTCAGAGACAGGGGCATGCTCTCTATGCGAAGTGGATTATCGGTGTTCTTACTGGTGATGACGCCTAGAAAATTCTTGTTAGGCACTGTATCTCTTCTACATTCCCAGTTCATAGGCCATCTTGGAAGGGCATTGGTCTCCAGACCTTGCTCAATATGAAAGAACCTGTTCAAATTTAGGGTACCTTCATCATCAAGAGAATTTGGAAAGCTTGGGAAGCTATTAAGCCTTGGCTCTATTGGGATGGTGATGCCTTCTGCAATGGTCTTTCTTTCAATCAACAGAGCCTCTGGTGGTCTCCATTGTTTTCTATTCAAGGCATCCCCCTGGCAAAGACTCAAGGGACTAGTGCTCTATGTTTCTTCAAATGTGGCATCTGGACACCGAAGGACCTTTTCTCTAGAGCCTCTATGGGTCTCCATTCATGGGAGGATATGCAGGTTCAGTATCGTTTGGCTCGCTCTAATTGCCAAACTTTTGATCTTTTGGTTTATGTAATTCTTGCCAACTTGCATCATAAGATTAGTATTCAGAGTGTCAGGCCCTGGTGGAAGGATTGGAAATGGTATCTTGCCACACCTTTTAGCAATTACAAACCAAGGCTGGGTTATAGGTGGTTGTCCCCCCATTGTCCGATGGTGGATACCCTTAATCAGAGATGACATCTTCATTCTTCCACTTCTCACTAGAGCTCTCTCTTTCAAACCATCTGGGCTGCCATTACGGAGCCCAACATGGCTCTTTTTGCTTGGTGTCTACTTTTTCAAGGGCTCCCAGTTGGCCCTAGGCCCAAACATCTGGGTGTTCATGACCCTTGATGTCCTTTTTGTGGTCACCGTGAATCTTTCTTGCACATATTCTGGTTTTGTAGGAGAGCTCAACAGTATTGGCAGTGGATTTATGATTTCTTCAAACCCTTTTGGCCTGAGCCTTTTTCCTGGCACATGATTATCTTAGGAGATTCTCCTAGACTTCCTTCCAAGTTTATCCAGTTTTGGCATACTTTCAGGATGGAGATTTTGTTCACTTTATGGAAAGATAGGAATGCTGTTATTTTTTCTCATAGCTTTCTTGATACGGATGTTGCTCTGTATAACAAGGCTTGCATTTGTAATAATGTTATGATGTAGATTCAAGTTCAAGCCAATAAAGTGGCTCTAGAAGTGTCTCACCTGTAGGAGTTGCTCAATCATTGGGGCACTGCTCCCTACACTATTGCCAGGGTTCCTCCTGATGTCATTTTTGCTGAAGGTACTCATCCCAGAGGCCAGCGCCATGGGTGCAGCTCCTCGCCGTGCCGCTCACGCACCCCGCGGTCTCAGGCTCCCCACCACCACTCTCCGAGAGGTGGCGATGACAGTTGGCGGCGCCACTCAATTTCTCTGCCTTTCCGTACTTCTGGGTGGTCTCCAGCTTCGGCTCAGTCTGCCCCTCCTGATGCTCCTGGTTCTTGTCGTGGCTCTGATTGGCATCCTGCCACCTCTTCTAAGTTTCTCTGCTTGGCTTTAGCCATTTCTCTGCCTAGGGTGGAAGAGAAAGATAAAGAAGAAGCTGAAGATGATGGATGGTTGCTTCCTGACCCTCCTATTAACCCCAATGATGTGTGGGGTTCTGATGATAAATATCCTCCTCCTTCTGCTACTGCTCTTGCTGCTTAGTGGCTTTATGCCTATTTTTTTTTAATGAATAGTTCTACTCTATTTTCAACTTTGCCATGTGAACTCTGCGGGGTGATTTCTATATCCCCCGCCCCTTTTTTGTGGATATCTAACTTTGATATTTTATTAATTGAAAAGGCACTATTCATAAAAAAAAATTGATATAATATAATTTTATTGTAATCAATTTGCAATATAATCCAGATTACTTATATAAACCTATTTGCTTGATTTTTCTAAATAAATATAAATTTCATTTTACCCTATGTCAATTGAAATAAATGTATAATTTATGCAATCTAATCTATATAACTTGATATAAATATATATTGTATGCAATTTAAAAAGAAGAAAGGATTTATGAGGAATCTCTTAGCATTGAGATGATGTTATGGCAGGCAGGAAAAATAACGTCTACATTATTCACGTGTCTTCCATGCAAATCATATTCCTTCTTAAAGAAATATAATAACACAAAAAAATTACGTAAAGTTACGCAAATTCTTCTTGCACTCAGACCTAAGAATTTTTTAACAGACCTAAGAATTATTGAAAAAGAAGAAAGGAAAAAGAGAATATATTTTCAATCAAAGTTTCTTGTACGCCACGCTTCACTGTGTGAGGACAATGGCATCATCTTGTTTTGAGAAAAGCGAGAATGGGTCATATGGCTTTGAAAAGAAATGATAAAATTAAGAACTTAAAAAAGATAGTGGAGGTATTGTATCATAACACAAAGGGTTGAAATAAAGCGAAGAGTTTCAAAATTCCTTTTTTTTTAAGACATTTTTGTTGATGTAATAGTACCAAAAATTGATTACCTACATTTAAAATATTATGATGAACTACATTTAATACATGAGACATAACTATAAATAAATGACAAATATTACAAGTATAGAATAAAAATGAAATAGAAATTATTAGTTCTATTTTAATTAGACAATTTAATATTATATAAATAAAAACAATTAAAATGTTAAATTATATTCTTATTTAAAAAAAATTAAAACACAATTGTGTTATTGTAAAGATAAATTGTGCATACCTATATTAATTCTTACTTAATTTTACACCTGTTTTTATGTGATTAATTGTTTTGTTTTACTATTTAAAGATATTCAATATATATTCAATATGATCCATTTCTTATATGAAAATCATCCAATAAAATAAAACAAATTACATTCCAAAACTAAGCTAAGTGAAACACCATGATACATTAGATTCATTCTTCATCATACTTCCAAAAACTATATATCTTGGCCTCATGTATTTATTCTCCTATTTTAACATTTATTTACACAAATACCTAACTATCATTTACTTTCATAAAATTAATTTATTCTTATGTGCTAATTTATTTAATTTGTTAATATTAACTTTCAGGGATGTATTTTAATTTATAATTATTTACATTTTAATTAAATGAGATTACATTTTATTTAGTGTTCATTAATGTTTAAATTATTATTTTGGACCGATTTAATTGTTCGTCTCAAATGTAATGACTAAACATTTTTTTTTTAAGGCAAAAGTGGAAGATACCACTAGATATAAATATAAAAAAAATAAAAAATAGTTCAAGAACTCCTTAGGGAAAGAACTAGCAAGAAAACCCCACTTCTCAGTCCAATTACAAAAAAGCTCACTAATATCCTATGAACTACTTAGTACTCCTAAATCTTGGCATGAAAATTTCCATTACATTATTCATGTGCCAAGACATTACATCAAAATCTACCTACTGAAGACCGACCAACAACTCAGTAGCAACTCTGCATCAACTCGGGAGCAACACAACATCCACTTGGTAGCACCAAAAATTCTCGGTAACTCAGAAGCAATTCAAAAAAAGAAACTCGGTAACAATGAAGTAACTCGGTAAGTCAATAATTACTCGGTAGTAGTATCTCAGAAGCGTCTCGGTAGAGACTCGGTAGTAATGTAGTATCTCGATAAGTCGACCAGTTCTGGATACTTCAGCAAGTCATCTCTAGTAGGAAATCCATCACGTTTGAAAAGAAAATTGAGGCAAGTTGAGAAGGGAAAATTAGTCTCTCCGTGTATGGATGTAGGACATTATCACCAACAATCCTCTTAATGCACCATCGTATGCACAATTCCAAAATTTGATGGTATATTATTTTCTTACAACACCATCATTCCAGGGTAAACCCAAGCCCTCATTCTTGCGTCTCGACCGCTCCCCAAGACCATCCACTTGAGCATTCATCTGTTGTATTTATCTCCCATCCACTTCCCTTCTCATTCTAAAAATTTGCATAACTAGACTACGACTATGATGACCTGCCCATAGCCCAACCACTGAAACACTCTATAGGAGAAAAGATCTCCCAACCACTCCCCTGGACATATTGAGGCTTCTGTTCAGAACCAAGTGAGGAGGCTGCCACAACTGCCCAATCACATTCGTGAGTTATCTTTGCATCTGGCACCCAGCCTGTGTTACGAGAACCTACCCGCTGTGGTGAAGGCAGAGTACCACGACGCTCCATCCCAACCCTTATGTATTTTCTCGATGGATCCACCTTCCAATTTGAGGTCAAAGAATGAGGAGAGAATCGTGGGATGACAGGGGTATTCATCATACTCAATATATCCAGCAAGGTACACGCAGCAAACTTCATTTGTTCCCCAATCTGCAAGCCGAGAGTAGGGGCAGTATCTTGTAGCGCATTTTTCAAAATGATGGCATTTTGCTTCTCAAGTGAATGCTTTACTCCATTATATGCCACCACAAACTCATGCTTATGCATCAATTGGTGTCGAGAAAACAAACCCCCAACTAGAGCATGTCCATTCCATAAATCATAATGTTGCATGGCTTGTTTAAGCTTGTTACCCACCCACAACTATTTATGGATAACCTTAAATGCTAGAATTTCAAGAAAATGTGGGGATTATAAAAAATCCATAGCATTTGACAAAAATATTGAGACAAGCTGAGAAGGAAATAGAAACTGTATAGACTTTGGTGCAAAATGTTCTAACCCAGTTACCTGTTTAATTGTCTAGCGTATGGAGGATGAGTGAGCCATAAAAATTTCATCCATCACTTCATCGTTGATATGCATTGGTAAGACTTCTTCATCCACATTAGGAGAAATCCAAATATGATAGTTTTTAGGTAACATTTCAGCATGAAAACAAGAGCACAGTTCATAGCAAACACATGCATCAACACTCTCCACCATCGTCGAATATTTTTAGCAAATTGAACAGTGAATAAAAATGAACATGACCTAAAATATGAAGATCAATGTACTTTGATGACCACAGATATGATGTAGTATTTGTTTACATTCATTACCATTCGATGTGAAGTGACCTAGATTCCACTTGGGAATTATTGCGCTTGGAATCTGCAAGTAGCCATGTGAACATGTGATTTTGTATGTCCCAATTGGGGTGCAGACATGAGTGAACCTACCACACGTCCCTATAGCTATGGAGTGGATATTTCTAAATTATTTAATCTCATTACTGTGGCGTGTAATTGTATGAAGGCTTACCTATTATGATTAATGATTTGAATTGCCACTAAAGTCTGATTTTTAATGACTGTTCACATGTCGCATCCCAACCCATCGTCATCAATTACAATTTGTAGATCACTATACTCTGCTATAAATTTTATCAGGTTCAAAGTTGAAACCGTGTGGTCCCATCACAACCCAAATTGGACAAAAAATCTGTAACTCTATTTCCTTCCCGAAGCGTGTGGGAGAGATAAACTTCGTAGCACTTGTCTAATAGGTTCCAAATTTGGGTGAAGATGTAATGAAGCTTCCATGAGTGTGTTTTCCTCTTAATGAAATAATTAATAACGACTAAAGACTCTGCTTCAATGTGGAGACTATTATATCCTCCCTGCATGGCAAGAGTTAAAGCAACAAATAAAGCATGAGCCTTTGCAAGATTGTTTGTTCCTTTAGGTAAAGGAGAGGTAGTAAGTGCGAGGATACTACCCTAGGAGTCTCAAATATAATCCCCTGATCCTGACATGCCTGGGTTTCCACGCGAAGCCCCATTAAAATTAAGCTTCACCAAACCTGGTGTGGGGGATGCCAATGAACTGAGGATCTAACCATTTTAGATGGGCCATGTTTAGGTAAATTGCATCCTGTTGGCACTAAATTCTTTTCCATATGTGAATGACATTGTCATCCCAAGGCGTGATTACTGGGTTAAAATTACTTTTGCTGAGACTAGCGTTAACCACCTCTGAAATTGATTTCTCAATACCTTCTAATACCACTTGATAGGAGACGAAATCTTCCTAAATATTCATTTATTTCTTTCCCACCAAATTTCCCACACCACTAATTCAGGAGCACATTTCCAAATGTTTTTGAATAATGATTGCACGATTAATACTAGCCAAGATTGGAATAGATCCCAAATACTATTCGGAAGAGGAGTGTTGTATTGCAATTTACTTAGGACAAATAGCCAATATTCCTGTGCAAAAGTACAATTAAAAAATAAGTGATCCGATGGTTTGATATCATTTTCACACATCGAGCATTTAAATGGTGGTGCAATCCCAAATTTTTCCAGCCTATCACTTGTCAGTACTCGATGCTTTATTGCAAGCCAGGCAAAGCATCTAGATTTAGGAAGTACAATGTGATTCCAACAGAATGATAATGCTCGGGATGGCAATTTATGCGACTCGATTTGTTGTAGAATTCTATATCATTCTTTAATCGAGTAGTTTCCATATTTAGCCGGTGCCCAAATAAGTCTATCCTCATGTATTAAGAGATACACATCTATGTCTGCAATTATGTTTCTAAAGGTTTCCTTATCTTGCTAGCTTAATGGTATATCCTCCGGGTCCTTCCATATGACTTTTCCTGGGAATATACAGACTGCTGAGATGTAATAAATTAGGAGGCTTCCCCATTGGTTTTGTGAGTATGCCATAATGTCTACTATGCTTTCCACTGATGATAAAGGGGGCTAACCATTCCACGAGTCTCTCCAAAATTTAACCTTGTTACCACTATTTACTTCCCAAGTCACATAGTTAGCAACAATCCCTCTCGCTGAGACCATAAAATCCCAAATGGCTAACCCTCTAGGTGGATCTAGAATTGATAATACTCATGAATTGTCATTATTGTCCAGATATTTTTTTTGCATTATTTGGTACCATAAAATTACAGGCTTTGAATACATTTTCCATACAAGCTTTTCGCCAAAGGCTTCATATTCCCCTTCCATAGAAAACCTCTGATCAATTTTTGGATTTGAAGGATGATTGAAGGTGGAGCCTTGAGAACTGCTAGGTAGTAGTTTGCGATAGCTAATAACACTGATTTAATGAGAAGAACTCTACTTGAGAGTGATAGCCATCGAGATTTCGAGGCCACAATTCTAATCTTGATACGCTCTACAACTGAGGACCAGTAACTTTCTTTATTGGACCCCATAAAAAATGGAATTCCAAGGTACATGGATGGTAAGAAATCAATAGAAAACCCCAGAATCTGAACTGTTCTACCAGATATTATTTTGTCGGTATTGAATAGATAAATCTTGGATTTTTGTGCATTGATTTGTTGGCCTGAGACTGCTGAATACAATTGGAGTGATTTTTGATCTATCTAGACTCTTTAACTTGTGAGAGACTGAATAAAAAGTTGTCATCTACAAATAAATAATGTGTAATGGAAATATTTGTTCCATCAATCATTGATTTGTGCCAAGCACCTAATAAATTTTGATGCCTAATATTTCTGGTGAAAGCTTCAACCATGATGATGAATAATCTTGGAGATAAAGGATCTCCCTGTCTCATCCCCTAAGTAGAAAAAAAGAACCCAACTAGATTACCATTAATTATTACTGAAAACCAAGAACCTGAAATGCATGCTTTTATCCATTTACACCAACTCGTGGAGAATCCCATCTTGTGCAGGACCTCAAAAAGAAATGTCCAACAAACTTTGTCATAATCTTTCATCATGTATAGTTTTATAATGAAGTTGGAGGTCTGATTGGTGTTGATGGAGGGAAGGACCTCATGGGTCACTAATGCCCCTTCCATTTTTTCTCTCCCTGGGACAATACCACCTTGTTCAGTCAAGATAATATTAGGAAGAAGATGATGCATCCTTAGATAAATGGCTTTAGTTATGATTTTATATGTAATGTTGCAAAGTGAGACAGGGAAGAAATTTGCAATTTTTTTTGGGACCTTGACCTTTGGAATGATGGCAATATTAGTAGTATTAAAATATTTGAGCATACTTTTGTGTTTCCTTGATTCCTCCACAACTACTAACAAATCCCAACCCAACACATCCCAACAACTTTGAAAGAAGAGGGTTGTGAATCCATCCGGTCCTAGGGCTTTATCTAGAGGAAAGGAAAATACTATTGTACGTAATTATTGAATGGTAAAAGGGGACATAAGCATGGCATTGTCGGATGTTGTCACCATTGTGGGAATATTTTCAAGGATCTCATTCAATTGCAGGTCTGAAGGGGCAGGGGCAGTGGGGGGTGGAGCTAGTAGTGTTTTGAAGAAGTTAAGCCCTTCCTCTCTGATTTTATGAGCACTAGTTATGACATTACCCAAGGCTACCTTCTTTATTTCAAAAATTGTTTTGGCTTCTCTTTTTAGTTTAACTGATGCATGAAAATATTTGGTGTTTTTATCCCCTTCTCGCAGCCATAGTTCTCTAGACTTTTGTCTCCAGTATTTCTCTTCTCTGCTACACAACTCTTCCTATTCATCCTGAAGATCCTTTTGTTTGAGGTAGGAGTCATTATTCATACCATTTTGTATGATTTGACTATAGATATTAGACAACTTCTGTATAACATCTTCTTTTTGTTTGAAAATATTCTTGAAGACTAGCTCATTCCACTTTTTAATGTTTAGCTTAACGTGCTTCACTTCATGGCAAATTGACTCATTTTAGTACCATAATCAAAAGGAGAACTAGACCACCATTGCCTTAGGAGAGAGAGATTATAAATGACTAAATGTTACCATAATAGTGTATCCCATTTTAGGACATCCTGATTTTTACTTCAAATTGCAATTTTTTTCAAATATTATATTGATTTAAACCTTGCAAAATCATATTTAAAAGATTTTAATTAAAGAGGGTTACACAAAAAATCTTTCTATAGAATATCTCAAATAAATTCATTTAGAATTTATGTTTTGTAAGTACTTAATCATTTGACTATATGTATTTCTTATGAATGTAGCCTTTTAGCTAAACATTAAGGTATTTGTTTCATATGCATGTGCAAAAAAAGAAAAATAAAAAAATATCCAGAAAAATAATTTTCATAGGTATTGATGTTCTCATTTCAACAAAAATGAAGAAATTAATTCAAATTCAAATTAATTATAAAATTTATTGAACAAAATTTTATGAAAAATATTCATGTACACTAGATATTTTAAAAATTAGAATTTTATAATTCTTGAAAAATAAGATGTATATTAGGACATAAAAGTCTCACACATATTCTTAAATCATTAACTTACATTATTTTTTAATAGGTGTCAAAAAAAGAAAGATTTGATAAAAAAATTTAATTTCATTATTTTGATTTGAGAATTGATGAGTAACAATTAAGTAGTAAATACTTGAATCAAAATTGACAAGTTAGTTGAGCCTTGTTTGATTATAATTTCACATATCCCAAAGGTTTGGATTTGATATATAATTTACACATTCAATACCTAACAACATTAATGCCTATTAGAGCCTTTTTTGACATTTGGGGTTGCCTTGCCTTTCTTAACTTTGTTGTCACATATTAAATATATGGTTCTATGTCTTTAATTTTATTTTTGATAGTTGTAGCTCTTTATTTTTGTTGTAATATTAGTGAATATGGCTGAATACCATATTGACACCTCCCTTTTGGTTTTCTATATAATGGATGTCTTGCCTCTCATTTCTTCAAGGAAATTTGGGCTTTTGCATTTTTTTTGTCTTGTGATCAATAGATCATCATTTTTTCCTTCATTTGTTAACCATTTTTGCC
Source organism: Thuja plicata (assembly GCA_018584345.1). Taxonomy (NCBI): domain Eukaryota; kingdom Viridiplantae; phylum Streptophyta; class Pinopsida; order Cupressales; family Cupressaceae; genus Thuja; species Thuja plicata. The sequence continues at coordinate 3,291,452 of MU227760.1, forward strand.
TTCACTTGGTATGAGAGCTAGTTTGAGAATTTTTTCTTTCATTACAGGTGATCTAGAAGAGATAAAAGAGAAAGTTAAATATTGAACAAGAGCCTGAAGAGCTTCGACATGAGGAGAAATCTAATATTGAAGAAGGGCACAGAGAAATGAGAAAAAGAATAAAGATTTTATTGTGTGAAGATAAAAAAGAGAGAATATTTTTTTAAAGTGAAAATTTTCCTTCTTTTTGTTATTTACTTCAATCTTATGGTTTTCTCTCTTCCATTAGAGTTGCAGATTTTTTCTTACAAATTGTAGAAAAGGTGCCTTAATTTGTTGTGGGTAGTGTAAAAAGGAAGCCTTTGGTTGTACATTTGAAAGCTAAGAGGGGATGATAGTTTTTTACTCTTAAAGTCTTTGACTATTAAGAGTTACTTTAAGAGCATGTGAGTTGCATATATATTAAAAGTTTGATTATAATTTATTTATGTTATGTAAAGTCTTTTCACTTTTTAAATATTTATATATTTAAATTTGTGATATTTGACATTCACAATAAAAGATTATAAAATCAATTCTTAAAGAGGGATAGATTTGTAAAAAAAAAAACAAAAAAAAAACTTCTAATTAAGTGCATTATCATTTATAACCAACACTTATTTTCAATAGAGTAATAAAAATAGAATATTTAGTGTGTGGGTCCCAATTTAAGGGGTGAGAAGAATATTCATTTGCAAAGATCTCTCCTAAATTTCATGTTGAGCATTTTAGTCCTTATTCATATTTTTATGGAAAATATGGAAGGCAATGTAATGTCTAATGTGTTGATTCTCGTCTTTGAAGGAGATAATTTTACATATTGGTGTACTAGAATGCAAAACCTACTCAAATCTAAGGATTTGTGGGATATTATTGAACATGGATATGTTGAGATAGAAGATGTAAATACATTAGATAACCAACAAAAAAAGAATACAAAGAAAATATAAATAAAGATAACAAATATTTATTCTTGATTCAAGGTGCAATCACTCAAGTTATTTTTCCAAGGATAAGTGGAGTTGTTCATTCTAAGAAAGCATGGAAAATATTAAGCAATTCATATCAAGGTGCACAAATTGCTAAATTACAAACAATGAGGAAAAGCTTTGAAATGTAAAAGTGACAACTAGTGAATTAATGTCAATGAATTTTTGACAAAGGTAGAAGGTCTAGTGAGTCAGATGAAAGTAGTAGGGGAAGATGTAGATGAAAAGCATGCCATTGAAAATATTTTGAGAAGATTGATTCTAAAATTTGAAGGTGTGGTCTCTACAATTGAGATTTTTAAGCATCTCTCAAGAATGAAAATTGATGAGTTAAGTGTGTTGGTGCTCAAATCAACAGATTGGATTTCCTTTGGAATTTCCAATCCAATGCTAGGAAACCCAAGTGATTTGGCCAACTAACAAGTCACAACCAAAGTAAGGTTGGAACTTATGCAATTTTGGCTCCGCTAGATCAAGGATGGTAGGCCTATACCTTAAACTTATCCTTCAAGTCTTAAGGTTTTTTATAGAAGATAGAACACACTTCAAATCCCCTCTCTTAAGTATGGAAAAGGCACTTGAAAGAAAATGAAACTAAAATCAACATATCAAAAATTGCAAAACTAAAGTCCTTTGTGAGATTATATGAATGCTTAGTAAATATTTATAAATTGAAATGAACAGATGGAAAGGATGTCACAAAACTTAAACAATGAACTGAATTACCATAATTCAATAAATGAATATATCAGTACCTTATTATATCATGGGTAATAGAGTCAAAATCATCCCACCCCTATGTACAACCCCATAGACAATTTGCTAGAAACATATCACTTCAAAGGTGTTCAAATGAGCATATATCTCAAGATAAATACACAACTATTTCAATTGAATTTAAATTTTCAAATGACATATTGATTGATTGTGGCCGCAAATCAATTGAATTTAACCATGCAAGATGAAAGACCAATTGATAATAAAGCTACAACTTTAATCACAATTATGCAACATCTAACTATCACTTTGAAGAAAATCAAAAGATTTTATCCAAGGGACTAATTAAAAATGAAATTGAATCAATTCCCATAGATGAAATAAAAAATACTTATCTTTATTGGTTTTGAAAAAATGGTACATCCAGGTTCATGTTACAGTTGTTGATCCAAATCTATCCAATCTGTAAAAAATGTATTTTATTGTATCTGTGTCCCTATCACATGGTCTTGGAATCCCTATTTATATAAAGTTCAAGGGTTGTGTACAAGCTTCAGACCAATGTTGACACAAGGAGGGATGGTAGGAGGGGCCAAAGGCTCCCCCAACTACCAAATCAGCTTGCAACACAATGCAAAAACCATAACGCAGTGAGGGAAGAAACAATAGAGATCCCTTTTATTATTTGATCAAACTCATCACATGTCAGGTTGTAAGGCCTTCTCGGTTTGGGCCATATACATTCAATGAATTAAATATTGATCTTCATACATGCAAGGTCACAGACCTACCTTCCAGATAATTCAAATCTTAATCTTCTAACTTCTAAAAACTGATCCCTAAAACTAAGAACATAGAAACAAATATATACAATAGTACACCAGAGAGGTCGAAACTCAAATCCATAAGTGAGACCCAGATTTAGGTCCACACAGACCCCAAAGAGAGACCCAATATTAATTAAACCACATAAATTAAATGCAGAAGTCGGCCACTAGATCCAACTCCAAAATAAATAACTCAAACAAAGGATGATCGAGAAACATAGTGACTCAGGCAAATAACAACTCGAGAAATAAAAACATGACTCAGGCCTAGCATACCCAAGAAACATAAGACAAACCTAAGCAATAGAAAATGTACTAAAAAATAAGCATTCCTAAGTGACAGAAACCCAAGCAATAGAGACCAACTCGGAACAAGAAAAACTGAGTAAAAGAACCTGAGCAACAGAGTACTTCCTGAGCAGCCTCCAAACAAACTAAAGAAAAAAATAAACCTTTTTGGTTGAGAAAGATTTCCAAGGACCCAAGATTCTCCTCCATCATACACCTGGGGTTACAAGAAATGATTCCCCGAATCATGTATCAGGTCTAACCTAAAATAAATCCAACTTAGATTGAGAAATTGAATATGAGTCCTCAATCTGTCTGTTCTTCCACTTTACCAAATATTCCATGTATTCCTTTCCTCTTTTACTTCTTCCAATTCTCTATTTCAAAATTTGTTCAACTTTCTCTATCTGCTTCTTAGGATAATCACTTGGTATTGTTACTTCTTCATCAGGTTCATAATATGCATACAAGTCTAAAATATTGAATATAGGTGATATATCCATGTCATTAGGTAATTCTACTTCATAAGCATTTCCACTGTCAAATCTTCTCAGTATTCTACAAGGACCAAATTTCTTCATCTTCAATTTTCCATATGTTCCAACAGGAAGTCTGCTTTTCTTCAAATTAATCATTACTGCATCACCAACTTCAAATGTTTTATGTCTTCTTGATCTGTTTGTACTATCTTTGTATTTTTTATTACTTTTATCTAGCTTCTATTTTACATCTTTATGCAATGTCTTCATAAACTCAACAAATTATTCTGCTTCAGCACTTCTTTTCTCTTCTCCAACAATATATCTCAAGTCTGATATACCTCTCGGTTGTGTGCCATGAACAATATCAAAAGGCATTTTTCCAGTACTTCTATTTACTGAACTATTTTACGTGAATTTTGCTTGTGCCAACATCAAATCCCAATTACTTGGTGTTTCTCCAACTAGGCATCTCAACAAGTTACCCAAACTTTGGTTTACAACCTCTATTTGTCCATCAGTCTGTGGATGAAATGTAGAACTATACTTCAACTCAGTATCCAACTTCTTCCAAAGTGTTCTCCAAAAATAGCTAAAAAATTTACTATCTCGGTCAGAGATGATACTCCTTGGTAATGCATGAAATCTGACAATCTCCTTATAGAAAAGATATGCTATATGAACTACATTTAATGTTTTCTTTTATGGTATGAAATGTGTCACCTTTGAAAATCTATCCACAACAAAAAAATGAAATCATTACCTCTTGATTTCCTAGGTAAGCCAAGAACAAAATCCATGTTGATATCACTCCAAGGTTTCTCACAAACAGTAATTGGTATATACAAACACGTATTCTGAACCACTCCTTTTGCAACTTGACAAACTCCACAAATTTTCACAAATTTCTAAACATCCTTATATAACTAAGGCCAAAAATACCTTTCATTAAGCAAACACAATGTCTTATTAATACCAAAATGTCCAGTCAATCCACTACAATGTTTCTCCTTAATCAAATTAGTTCTCATTGATCCTCTTGGTATACACAATTGAATACCTTTGAACAACATATCTTCCTGAATGGAATAGTATTCATACTTACTTGATTGATTTGAATGAGGTGCTCTGCACACTCTCCAATGCTTAGAAAAATTAGGATCCCTTTCATACAAACTCTTCATGTCATCAATACCAAGAACTTCAATTCTCATTTCATTCAAGAAAGACCTTCTTCTACTCAATGCATCAACAACTCAGTTAGAAAATCCACTCTTATGCTTAATCACAAATGTGAAACTCTGCAAATACTCTACCCATTTCATGTCTGTGATTCAACTTATTTTGACTACCCAAATACTGTAAAGCATTATGATCAGTATACAACACAAATTCATTTGGCTTCAAATAATGTCTCCATTTCTTCATAGCTTGAAAAATAGCATAGAAATATTGATCATAGATATAATATTTCCTTTTAACATCATTCAAATTTTCACTAAAGAAAGCAACAAGTTTACCTTCTTGAGTCAACACAGCTCCAATTGTACTTCCACTTGCATCACATTCAACTTGAAATACCTTATTGAAATTAGGTAATGCTAACACGGGTAATTCAACAACGTTCAAATTCAAAGCCTCAAAACTCTTATCAGCTCCATGTGTCCATTTGATATCTCTTTTGTCTCCTCTCATTGTCTCAGTCATAGCATTACAAATAGAACTAAAATTTTAGATAAAATTTCTGGAAAAACTTGCCAATCCATGAAATAATCTTAGCTCACTAACATTCTCTGGTGTAGGCCAACTAAGTATAGCTTTAACCTTCACAAGATCCATTGTCAAACCATCAATTGGAATCACAAAACCCAAATACACAAGCTCTGCTTTCATGAAGGAACACTTTTTCAGATTTATTAGCAACTTTTCCTCTTTCAATCTCTACAACACTTGTCTTATATCCATCAAATGCTCTTCTCCAGTCTTACTGAATATCAGAATATCATCCAAGTATACAATCACAGACTTATTCAATAATTTCTTCAAAACTTCATTCGTTAACCTGATAAATGTACTCGGTGCATTAGTTAAACCAAAAGGTATAACCAACCACTCATATAAACCTTCCATTGTCTTGAAAGCAGTATTCCATTCATCACCTTCTCTGATTCTTATATGATGATATCCACTCTTCAAATCAAATTTGTTAAAATATATTGCTCCACTCAAACAATCCATTATGTCATCCATTCTTAGTATAGGAAACCTATACTTCACTGTGATCTTGTTGATTGATATAGAATCAGTGCACATTTGCCACTCTCCATTCTTCTTAGGTGCCAATATAGCTAGTACTGCATATGGACTCAAACTCTCTCAGATCAAACCTTTATTCAACAATTCATGAACTTGTTAATTAAGCTCTTCATTCTTGGTCGATGTTAACCTATGTGGTGCTTTGTTCGGTAAACTAGCTCCAGGAATCAGATCCATACAGTGAGTGATATCTCTCATTGGTGGAAAACCATTAGGTACATTATCTAAAGTGACCTCCTTGTACTCAGTGAGTAACTTCTCAACTTCTATAGGAATGTCATCTTCTATATTCTTACTCAGTTTGTTAGGAATCAAAGGATAACAAATGCCATTTCTTTTCAAATCCTTAACAAACTGTCTACCTCCATCAAACAAACTTTCAAAGATGTACATATCTCACCAACAAATTCTTCAACCAAAGGTAACAAAATGTTCTTCTTACCATCAACCCAAATAGAAAATCTATTCAATCTTCCATCATGTATAGCATGTCTATCATATTTCCAAGGTCTACCCAACAAAATATGACGACAATCCATAGGCATAATATCACACAACACCTTATAACAATACTTTCCAATTTTTAGATTCACAAAAGACTGTTCACTCACTATTAATGTATGCTCATCCTTGATCCATGAGATCTGATAAAGCTTCAGATGATTCATCCTCTCCAACTACAAATTTGTAACCATTTCCTTAGATGCCAGATTCTCTGAGCTTCCACTATCAACAATCACCTTCAGAACATTGTCTGTAACTCTACATATGGTCTTGAACAAAATTTTCTTGATAGGATCTTGCTTATTCTTATCACTCCATAGTATCCTTTAGATCATGAGATTTCTTTCCTTCTTAGCTTCATTTGGTGACTCCTCTTGCACCAAAGCATTTTTTCTACTACCAGTCTTTTTGCTTGTATGTGTACACTCAAAGGATTTATGTCCTTCCTCACCACAATTGTAACAAGTTACTTGGAACCCTCTTCTACTATAACCACCTTGAGAGTAATTGCCTCTTCCTTAGTATAAACTTCCACCTTTCCATTCATTCTTTCCTTTGTCTTGAGATGTATTTGAAATTGACTTGTCTAGTTCAAATCTAATATTCTCACCATGAGATCTACCTCTTCCTCTAGGGAATCTATGATGCAAGATGATGTTAGGAGGAGTGGCATGAGGCACACCCAACTACCAAACCACCTTGAAAAACCAATGTGGAAGCCAAACAACACAATGAGAGAAGGAAATACAGAGATCCATTTTATATTAACTTGATCAAAATTATTACATGCCAGGCTATAAGGCCTTCCCATTTTCAGCCATATATTCAATGATTTATAATAAGATCTTCATAAAATAGAGATCATAGAACTTCGATCTCAATATCTTATCATTTTCCTTCTTACTCTAAGATTCCCCCCTACACTAAGAAAATACAACCAAATATATACAAGTCCAACAAGGAAGTCGACGCTCAAATACAATAGAGAGACCCAGATTTAGGTCCACACAAATCCCAATGAGAGATCCCAACTCAAATCAGCAACTTAAATTAAATGAAGAAGTCGGCCAATGAGCCAATTCCCAAAATAAATGTCTCGGGCAGATGGTTACCAAAAAATCAACAACCCATCGGTAAAGCATAACCGAACATTAGAAAACTTGTCGTTAAAGACATCAACGAAACCCATTGGTAAAGCATGACTGAGAAACAGGAAAAAAAAATGCCCGAGCAATAGAACCCAAGTGACAGAGACAAGTATGCTCAAGTAGTAGAACCTGAGAGGCAGAGAACAAATTAAAGAAATAAAGCAAACATCTTTTTGGTTGAGCAGGATTGCCAATGACCCAAGATACTCCTACATCAGACACCTTAGGTAAATAGAAATGATTCCCTGAATAATGTACCTGGTCCAACCTGAAATGAATCTAAATTAGATTTAGAAATCCAAGATGAGTCCTCAATTGGCCTGTTATTCCACTTTACCAGATACTCCATGTATTCTTTTCCTCTTGTGCTTCTGCCAATTCTTTGTTTCAAAATCTTCTCAACTTCTTCTATCTACTTCTTACGATAATCACTTGGTATTGTAATTTATTCATCAGGTTCATGATATTCATACAAGTTTGAAATATTGAAAATAGGTCATATATCCTTGTCATCAGGTAATTCGACTTCCTAAGCATTTCCACTGTAAAACCTTCTCAGTATTTTGCAACGACCAAATATCTTCATCTTCACTTTACCATATGTTCCAATAGGAAATCTTCATTTCTTCAGATGAACCATTACAACATCACAAAATTCAAATGTTTTATGTCTTCTTGATCTATCTACACTATCTTTGTACTTTTGATTACTCTTTTCCAACTTTTGTTTTACATTTTCATGCAATATCTTCATGAACTCTGCAAATTCTTCTTTTTCAGCACTTGTTTTCTCTTCTCCAACAATATCTCTCAAGTCTGATATACCTCTCATTTGTGTGTCATGAACAATCTCAAAAGGTGTCTTTCTAGTACTTCTATTCACTAAACTATTGTATGTAAACTCTACTTGTGTCAACATCAAATCCCAATTACTTGGTGTGTCTCCAACTAAGCATCTCAGCAAATTACCAAAAATTCAGTTTACAACCTCTGTTTGTCGATCAATTTGTAGATGAAATCTAGAACTAAACTTCAAGTCATTAGCCACCTTCTTCCAAAGTGTTCTCCAAAAATAGCTAACAAACTTATTGTCTCAGTCAGAAATGATACTCTTTGGTAATCCATGCAATATGAAAATTTCCTTAAAGAAAAGATCTTCTATGTGTACTGCATCAGATTTTTCTTACATGGTATGAAATGTGTGATATTAGAAAATCTTTCCACAATAAAAAAATATGGAATCATTACCTCTTTTTTTCCTGGGCAAGCCAAGAACCAAATCCATGCTCATATCATTCCAAGGTTTCTCAGGAACGGTAATAGGTGTATACAAACCAGTGTTCTGACTTACTCCCTTTGCAACTTGAAAAAATCTATAACTTCTTACAAATTTTTGAGCATCCTTATACAACTGAGGCCAAAAATACCTCTCCTTTAGCAAACTCAATGTCTTATCAATACCAAAGTGTCCAGCCAATCCACTACTATGTTTCTCTTGTATCAAGTTAGTTATCATTGATCCTCTCGGTATATACAAATGAATACCTTTAAACAACATATCTTCCTAGATGAAATAGTCTTCATACTTATTTGATTGATTTGAATTAGGTGCTCTGCACACTCTCCACTACTCTAAAAAATTAGGATCATTTTCATACAAATTTTTCATGTCATCAAAACCAAGAACTTCAATTCTCATTTCTGTCAACAAAAATCTTCTTCTACTCAATGCATCATAAACTTTGTTAGAAACTCCACTCTTATGCTTAATCACAAATTCAAATCTCTACAAATATTCTACCCATTTCATATGTCTCTGATTCAACTTATTTTGACTACCCAAATATTGTAAAGCCTTATGATCAGTATACAACACAAATTCATTTGGCATAAAATAATGCCTCCATTTCTTCCTAGCTTGCACAATAGCATAGAAATCTTGATCATAGATATAATATTTCCTTTCTGCATCATTCAACTTTTCACTAAAGAAAGCAACAAGTTTACCTTCTTGAATTAACACAACTCCACTTGCACTTCCATTTGCATCACATTCAACTTGAAATACCTTATTGAAATTAGGTAATGCTAACACATGTAATTCAACAACTTTCAACTTCAAATCTTCAAAACTCTTATCATCTCCATCTGTCCATTTGAATTCTCTTTTGTCTCCTCTCATTGTCTCAGTAATAGCATTACAAATAGAATTGAAATCTCTAATAAACTTCTTGTAAAAAATTGCCAATCCATGAAATGATCTTACTTCAGTGACATTTTCAGGTGTAGACCAACTCAATATGGCTTCAACCTTCTTTGGATCCATCTTCAAACCGTCATCTGAAATCACAAAACCTAAATACACAAGTTCTTCTTTCATGAAGGAACACTTTTTCAGATTTATCAGCAACTTTTTCTCTTTCAATCTCTGTAACACTTGTCTTATATGCATTGACTACTCTTCTATGGTCTTACTGAATATCAAAATATCATCCAAGTATACAATCACAAACTTATTCAATAATTTCTTTAGGACTTCATTCATTAAACTCATAAATGTACTTGGTGCATTAGTTAAACCAAAAGGCATAACCAGCCACTCATACAAACCTTCATTTGTCTTGAAAGCAGTCTTCCATTCATCACCTTCTCTGATTTTGATATGATGATATCCACTTTTCAAATCAATTTTGGTAAAATATTTTTCTCCACTAAAACAATCCATTATGTCATCCATTCTCGGTATAGGAAACCTATACTTTACTGTGATCTTGTTAATGGCTCTGGAATCAGTGCACATTCTCCATTCTCCATTCTTCTTAGGTTCTAATAAAACACGTACTACACATGGACTTAAAATTTCTTGTATCAATCCTTTGTTCAACAATTCATGAACTTGTCGGTTAAGCTCTTCATTTTTGGTAGGTGTTAACCGATGTGGTGCCTTATTTGGCAAACTAGCTCCAGGAATCAAATCCATACAATGAGTGATATCTCTCATTGGTGGCAAATCATCAAGTACAATATCTAAAATTATCTCCTTGTACTTAGTGAGTAACTTTCCAACTTCTGCAGGAATGTCATCTTCTATATTGTTACTTGGTTTGTTAGGAATCAAAGCATAACATATATCATTTCTCTTCAAATCCTTAACAAACTATCTACCTTCCATCAAACAAGATTTCAAAGATGTACATATCTCACCAATGAATTATTTAACAAAAGGTACCAAAACTTGCTTCTTACCATCAACCCAAATAGAGTATCTATTCAATCTTCCATCATGTATAGCATGTCTATCATATTGCCAAGGTCTACCCAACAAAATATGACACCAATCCATAGGCATAATATCACACAACACCTTATCATAGTACTTTCCAATTTTTAGATTCACAAAACATTATTCACTCACCATTAATGTATGATCATCTTTGATCCATGAGATATAATAGGGTTATGGATGTTTCATCCTCTCGAACTACAAATTTGCAACCATTTCCTCAAATCTCAGATTCTCCAAACTTCCACTGTCAACAATCACTTTCCAAACTTTGTCTGCAACTCTACATCTGGTCTTGAACAATTTTTTCCTGATCGGATCTTGCTTATCATTCTCACTCCATAGTATCCTTCAGATCATGAAATTTCCTTGTTTTTCAACTTCATTTGGTGACTCCTCTTGTACCAATGTATTTCTTCTACTGCTGCCTTTCTTGCTTGCATGTGTACATTCAAAATATTTATGTCCTTCTTCACCACAATTTTAACAAGTTACTTGGAATCCTTTTCTTCTATATCCACCTCTGGAGTAATTACGTCTTCCTCGGTATGAATTTCCACCTTTCCATTCAGTCTTTCCTTTGTCTTGAGATGTGTTTAGAATTTACCTGTCTGGTTCAGATCTACTGTTCTCACCATGAGATCTACCTCTTCCTCTAGGGAATCTACCACCTCTGCCTCTTTGTCTGTGTTCACATCTTCTGTTCAACTTGTCTTCAACTCTTAGGGGAAACTGGTATGCCTCCTTAATGCCTTCCATCTTGACTAAATTTATTTCATCCTATATATAACTTCTCAAGCCTTTTAGGTATCTTGCAACTCTTTCCACTTCATCTTCAACATGTCCAAATCTAATGTTCAATCTGTAGAATTCTTCTGTGTATTCTTTTACTGATTTATCTTTTTGCTTCAGGCTTTGCATTCACCTGATTAGGTTAACCTGATAATCACAAGGTATAAAATTTCCTTTCAATTTCTTTACCATCTTATCCCATACCTTGATTTTGTCTTTACCTTTCTTCTTCCGATCCAATTACAGATGTTCCCAACATAGGGATGCATGACCTTTCAATTTTGTGCTTGCAATCTTCACTTTCTTATCCTCTTCCACTTTCTCATATTCAAAATATTTTTCCATCTCTGTTATCCAGTCAATCAATTCATTAGAATCCAATTTTCCACTATACTCTGGAGGATTGAACTGAGATGTGGATTTCAAAATTTTCAAAGCTCTTAGGAATCGCTCTTCTTCTTGATTCATCACAGGTACAGGTGCAACTTAACCTTAAACCTCTTCTATTTCATCATCACTAACATCATCAAGATGTCTTCCTCTTCATTGGGCTATCTCACCGGCGTCCAATCTAGCATCCAACTATATAAGCATATCAGCTAGACCTGGATCTGCATTTCCTCTCCCATGAACCATCTTGAATCACTTTGCAATTGTAGGTTAGATCGCAATCTTATACCCCACAACAATACCAACTAGGGTTAGGGTTTCAAGAAAGAACTTATATCTCACCACACTCTGATACCACCTGACGTAAGGAGATGTTAGGAGGAGGGGCCTGAGGCACACCCAACTACTAAACTACCTTACATAACCAATGCGGAATCCAAACAACACAGCAAGAGAAGGAAATACAGAGATCCCTTTTATATTAACTTGATCAAAATTATTACATGCCAGGTTGTAAGACCTTCGCAATTTCAGCCATATATTCGATGAATTACAATAAGATCTTCATACAATGGAGATCACAAACCCTTAATCTCAATATTTTAACATTTTCCTTCTTACTCTAAGATTCCCCCCTAAACTAAGAGCATGCAACCAAATATATACAAGAGTCCATCAAGGAAGTTGATGCTCAAATACAAAAGAGACACCCAAATTTAGGTCCACACAGATCCCAATGAGAGATCCAAAATCAACTTAGCAACATAAATTAAATGAAGAATTCAGCCAATGATCCAACTCGTGAAATAAATGTCTCGGGCAGATGGTTACTAAAAATCAGCAACCCGTCGGTAAAGCATAAGCAAACATCATAAAACCCATCGGTAAAGACATCACTGAAACCCATCGGTAAAGCATGACTGAGCAATAGGAAACAAACATGCTTGAGAAACAGAACCTAAGTGATAGAGACAAGCATGCCCAAGTAGCAGAACCCGAGCGACAAAGAACAAACTAAAGAACTAAAGAAAACATCCTTTTGGTTGAGCAGGATTGCCAATGACCCAAGATGCTCTTGTATCAATCTACCACCTCTGCCTCTTTTTCTTTGTTCATATCTTCTATTCAAATTTTCCTCAGATTTTAGGGCAAATTGATATGCATCCTCAATACTTTTCATCTTGACCAAAATGATCTCATATTGTATAGAACTTCTCAATCCATTCAGATATCTTGCTACTCTTTCCACTTCATCTTCAACATGTCCATATCTGATGTCCAATCTATATAATTCCTCAGTGTACAGTCTTTTACTGATCTATATTTTTTCTTCAAACTTTGCATTCTCCTAAATAGGTTAATTTGATAATCACAAGGTAGATACTTGCCTTTCAATTTGTTTACCATCTTATCCCATACCTTGATTTTTTCTTTACCTTTCTTCTTTCAATCCAATTGTAGATGTTCCCACCATAAGGATGCATGACCTTTCAAATTTGTACTTGCAATCTTGACCTTCTTATCCTCTGATACATTCTCATATTCAAAATAATTTTCCATCTCATTTATCCTATTTATCAATTCATTAGAGTCCAATTTCCACTATACTCAGGAGGATTAAACTGAGCTGTGGATTTCAAACTTTTCAATGCTCTCAGGAATCTCTCTTCTTCCTGATCCATCACAGGTGCAGGTGCAACTTCACCTTGAACCTCTTCCAATTCATTATTGCTAACATCTTCAAGATTTCTTCCTCTTCATTGGGATATCTCAATAACTTCCAATCTAGCAGCCATCTATCTAAGCATATCATCTAGACCTAGATCTGTATTTCCTCTCCTACGAACTATCTTGAATCCCTCTACAATTGTAGGTCAGATCTCAATCTACTACCCCACAAAAATATCACCAACTAGGGTTAGGATTTACAAGAAGGAAATTAGATCTCACCAATGCTTTGATACCACCTAATGCAAGGAGGGATGGAAGGAGGGGCCAAAGGTTCTCCCAGCTACCAAACTAGCTTGTAACACAATGCATAAACCACAACAACACAGTGAGAGAAGAAACAACAAAGATCACTTTTATTATTTGATCAAACTCATTACATGTCATGCTATAAGGCCTTCCCAGTTTGGGCCATATACATTCAATGAATTATAGATTGATCTTCATAAATGCAAGGTCATAGAACTTCCTTCCATATAATTCAAATCTTAATCTTCTAACTTCTAAAAACTGATCCCTAAAACTAAGAACATAGAAAAAAAATATATATAAGACTCCACCAGAGAGGTCGATGCTCAATTCCATAAGTGAGATCTAGAGTTAGGTCCACACAAAACCCAAGGACAAACCCCATATTAATTAAGCCATGGAAATTAAATGCAGAAGTCAGCCACCAGATCCTACTCCAAAATAAACAACTTAGGCAAAGGATGAATGAGCAACAGAGTGACTCGGGTAGAGAATAACCCAAGCAACAGAAACATGACTTGGTCCAAGCATACCTAAGTAACAGAAGACAAACCTGAGTGATATAAAATGTACTTGGAAACAAGCATTCCTGAGCGAATGAAACTCAAGCAATAGAGACCAACTTGGAACAAGCATAACCGAGTGACAGAACCCGAGAAACAGAGTACTTCCCAAGAAGCCTCCAAACAAAGTAAAGAACAAAACAAACATATTTTTGGTTGAGCAGGATTTTCAAGGACCCAAGATGCTCCTGCATCAAATTTGTCTCTTCATAACTCAAACCTAACCCTAAGATCAACAACTGAACATTAAAGTTACAATTAGGGAATTATAAACATCCTTATTTAAAAGTGGTTTTCGACCACAAGGATTCATAATAATATTTTATAACAAATCAAATGTGATTTATCTTAGATAATTCAAATAATGAGATTATGTATAATCATCATGGTGATTAAACTATATGCTCATCCAGATACTCCGTCTTATAGTGGGTATTATCACAGGTATATTGAATAGCTTTGTCTAAAAACACTAGATGATCGACATTGCTGACCACCATCGGGCATCATCCATATCCATGTATACTCCTCAGAGAACATTTGAATTTAATTATTATTTCCATTTCATGAAGTTCGCATGTCTCATCATCAGACATATCCATGGTGTTCTCCATCTTTGAAACCTGCCACCCAAGCATTCTATCTTTTTGACTGTCGAGGACACGTGTCATCATCTTGCAATCCTACAATGGTTAAAAAAAATTTAGATTATAATCATGAGATCATGCCCATCATAGATCTCTATCATGCTTTAACTATCAATCAACATGTCTTCACTTAAACTGCTAGTAGGCCTGGGACACGTGGCGATCAGTTGTGATCCCATGATGGATAAAGGTCATGTATCTTTTTTTTGCGGGATCACGCTGACCGTTGATTCCTTCTGTACTTTAACAGATGATCATGTTATTTAGAGTCTATGGATGTGGGACACTTGGTGTTAATGTGTGATCCCTTGAAGACTAAAGGTCATGCATCTTTGCTTTGAGGCATCACACCTGCCGTAGATCTCCACCAAAGTTTAACTGTGGATCTTCATTACTTCCTATGACTTATGTGGGTCTAGGAACACATGTCGATACTGTGTGATTCCTTAATGAATAAACAAAGAGCATCTTTTGATTGAGGGATCACACCTACCGTAGATCTTCATCATGCTTTAACCATTGATTTACCTCAAGCCTTTCATAACACTCGATTACTTTTTGTGCTAGTTTAAAACATCACCATTGATTATACCCATGTGCTAAAATATAGGAACTTTAGTAATGTGCAATTTAATCTGCTTCAATAGTGACGTGTATCCTTATTAACCTCTTTTACCAATCAGGTGCTGCCAATTGTTATCCTTATTCTATCATTATTCAAAACATCTGTGGGCCTAGGACATGTGTCGGTCTGTCACAATGCCTTGAAGGGTAGAGAATGTTCATCTTTACTTTGAGGCATCATGCCTACCATAGATCTTCACCAAACATTAACCATAGATCTTCCCTCTTCAGCGCTCAAACTTTAGTCAGGTGAGGAAACGTGGTGATGGGGAGGTCACCTTACTATCCTAGATTCCTACTCTCTTCTAGGAATCTTACCTTGGACCCTATTCACTTCAGGATCCTCTAGACTCACACTTGAGTCTCTTAGGTTTATTCTCAGACCCTAACCAGAGGGACTTCTACACTCCCTCTCTCCTAGGTTTCCTACCCACCAAAAATCTTCACTCTCTACCTTATCTTGCTCTTCATGATTGAATAAAGTCAGTCATGCACCTCTCTTCTTCTATCTCTCTCTCCTACAAGTTCTCTAGTTGGACCATATAGCTCGCCTAGGACTTGTTTACTATTCTGACTAGCCTCTCCTCCAACACAAACACTAAAACAGAAATAAAATACATGGGGGATGCTTCTTGACAGTCACACTCCATAAGAAGGATTATCAGAGTCAAAAAGCATCCATGATACTGTATTGAATTCAAAATCCTACTCTACAGAAGTCTGCACACAAAACACAGAACACAGGAAACTATCTCTTTATTAAAAGCTTGAAAATTACAATGTAAATGAAAATCTTCTATGCTAATCTGCTCTGTCTTGAATTTCTCCAACCTACTTTACAGGGTTCTTTCCTCCATTTTATACTCGGCCTGTTCTTGATTGTAACCATTTTTAGGTTACCGAGCCGCCTGAAGAATCCCAACTACCTCGGCTCTTCATCTTCTCCTGTAACTGTCATCATTCTCTTTCTTTGCATGGTTGATGATGTGGATCTCCTTTTTCCTCCTTGGCATTCTCTTTCCTTTTTGTCATATCTGACTTTTCAACTCTTTCCCAACTCGGTCAGACACTTACACTGCTTGAATGCAAATTGCATAGTCGTGAGTTAAAATCACTATGCATGTTTTGGTCTGCGACCTTGCGATTCCTAGCTCATCGCGCTCTTGCCATACTCCCATCCGAGCTGCCTATTCTTCTGTGACCTTGCACTGCACTGTTTGTCGCGCGCTCGCAACCCTTATACCTGAGATGACATTTACTCTGCGACTGAGCGATACAATGCTCGTTGCGCTCTCGCAACACTCAAAACTTAACTGCTGATTAGCCCATGACTTTGTGATGCCTTATGGTCGTGCGCTCGCACTGCTTTGACCTGGGCTGCTGATTAGTCTGCGAGTACATGATGCATTGAAGTCGCGCTCTCACACCTCTTGTAGATGAGCTACCAATTTCACCACAAGTACGTGATGCATGTTTGTCGCGTTCTCGCGTACTCATAAAATTAACTGCCGATTGCTCTGCGACTGAGCGATAGATGATATTCGTGCTCCCACAATGGTTTGAACTGAGATGATGATTCATCTGCGAGTACACGATCCATGGATGTCATGCACTCGCACTGCTTATAACTTAACCACCGGTTGATCGGCGACTTTGCGATACTCGTCATCGCGTGATCGCAGCCATTTTAATCTAACCCCCTATTACCCGCCGACTGTGCGATGAGCTATTGTCGCATCCTCGCACGCTATTTCTGCTTGACCGCTGATCACTTGCGACTGAGCGATAAGCATTGGTTGTCGCTCACTCGCACACTTGTTGACTTAACCGCCGATCATTCCGCGACTTTGAGATTCACTGTTGTATGTTGACCGCCCATCAACTCGCGACTGTGTGATACATTAACGTAACCGGCCCACTCTTGTGCTAGGAGTTAAGATGCTGAAACCGTTAGTGTTTAGGAGAATGAAAGAAAACTGCTAACCAAACAAACCTAACCATTAATCGTGATCTTCTCCTTTGATCACTCTGCAAATTGCTAGGGTTTGGAGCTAAACCCTAGGGTGCTCTGCACCATACTCCCCCCCTCTGAGAAGGAAGAGTTAGTTTGAATTAGTCGGCAATAATGCTGAACTAATTCCTTGCTTTCTGCATTCTTCTTCGTCCATCCATGTAGCTTCTGCTTCTGGTAACCCTAACCACTTGACAAGGTATTCTCTGTATACCTTGCGTCGAGTTGTTTTCTGAACTCTTGAATCTAGGATTTTCTCTGCCTACAACTTGGACTTAGTCTTCACCTATCTATCTTGAACATCTTTTCCTATTTCCATCTGCTGAGAGCTTTCAGGTATCACTAGTCCTCTGTATGGGATAAGATCCTGCACATTGAAAACAAATGATATATCCAAATCGTTAGGTAAATCAATTTTATAGGCATTCTACCCATACTTCTCCAATATCTTACAGGGACCTATTCTCCTCATTTGCAGTTTAGTAGGATTCCCCTTCTGTAATCTGGCTTTGTTCAGATGTACCATTACCAGATCTCCAATTTGAAATTGGACTTCTCTCCTTCCTTCATCCACCTTCTCTTTTAATTTCTGATTTGCTTCAATCAAATCCTTCTTCACCTGATCATGTATCTCCTTCATAGACTGTGCAAAGTCATCAACATGTCCACTTATCACTCCCTGTCCTTTTAATTCTTCGAGTTCACAAACTCCACGTGGATGCATCCCATATACAATCTGAAATGGACTTTTCCCTGTAGTCCTCTTGACACTATCATTGTAAGCAAATTCTGCCTTTGGTAACACTTGATCCCAGGCTTGTCCATACTCCTTTGTTAAGCATCTAAGAAAATTTCCCAGCACTCTGTTGATAACTTCTGTCTGACCATCTGTTTGAGGATGGTAGGCAGAACTGTGGGATAAATTAGTTCTCAACCTTCTCCATAAGGTCTTCCAAAAATGACCCATGAATTTGACATCTCTGTCAGACACTATGCTCACTGGCAAACCATGAATTCTAACTATTTCCTTGAAAAATAAGTGAGCAATATGACTGGCA